>CANYLF011352580.1:0-21426 GCA_948193215.1 Bocquillonia castaneifolia | reverse complement strand
GAACTAAATGGTATTTTAAAAAATTAGCTAAATAGCACAAGAAACAAATAATAACAAAGGGTAAAATTTGAAATATATTACTTTGCAAAATTTATTACCTGAACTATTTTCTTCTTCAAGTGCTGTTGATTGATGTGTCATGCTATCAACATGTGGTGGTGCAGGTGGCACCCTTAAAGATTCTTGCTCAAGTGATGTGTTGGACCTATTATAAGAAGATGGAGCAGTAATGTTTGTTGACTGTTTGCTTCGAGAAAGAGGACGCCCAGGAGCCATATTCATATAACTACAAAATATAAAAAGTCAATTAGCAGCCAACAAAATTAAAGTGGACTAATTATATGTGAATATGTGATAAAAAATACAACATTAATTAAAAATATAAAAACAAATAAACCATTAGAATACAAACTTTAAGTACTTATGATAAGCATAAGAGAAGACATGTAGATGCAAATTACAATTACATATTCATTAAAACTGAATTATAATAATAAAACACTTAGTATTTAATAATATAGCAGTCATAAACTAAACATTAACTAGTTAAGAATATTAGTAATCATCATCATCAGTATCATCTTCCCCCTCCTCATTGAAATAATCAGCTAATGTCTCATCTTCATCACTTAGCTCATCTAAAACAACAAACTCATCTTCACTTGGATTAGTTTGAATGCTAGCCAATACTCTATTATTGTCAACAAGATGAGTCTCCACATCATCTCTATTTAACTGCCCTCTATCAAGGTCTTGAATATCAGCTATGGTATCATTGACAGCCAGTTCATCCTCTTGATATCCATCATTGTTCACATCTTGTCCATCATCAGAATTCAGTTCACTATTTTCAACTTCTTCAACATTATAGATATGTCAATGCTGAAATTTCTGCATAACTTGCCACTTTCCCCCTAATCTCGTGTCACTAACATAAACAATCTGATTTGCTTGGCATGCCAAGATAAAGGGGTCTTGTTCATACCAAAATCTAGCAGTATTGATGCCTGTATACTTGCCATCCACTTTTATACTTCTATCACCAAGATTATACCATTTACATCTAAATAAAACAACTTTCCTTCCTTTAACATAGTCCAACTCAGGAATCTCAGAAAGAACACCATAAAAGTCGATCAACTCATCTTTGTGATTGCCTTCAACAGCGATACCGCTATTTTGGCTTTTGAGATGACTATCACGATCTATTACATGAAATCTTATTCCATTTACAATGCATCCAGAATACTTTGTTCCGCAAATATGAGGTCCACATGCTAAAGAGAGTAAACCATCAGTTGCTTCTGGATGTTTACGGTTATATAATTGTATCATCTAGAGAAAAGAAGAGAGAGAAATAAGAAATTAACTAAAATGGCCAAATATGAACTCATAGGTATAAAAAAAGCTGCTGCAATAAATACTCACACGCTGCCTAAACCATGAAGGAAACATCTTTTATGCCATTGCTCAACATTATTCTCACTTTGCATTCTAATCTACATCTTGTGCTCTCTATAAAAATATCAATTTAATTAATTTAAAGTCACTAAATTTAGCTAGATGAACTTAAAAAGTGAAAGATACTCACTCAATATATTTATCTACTTCTTGACAGTTTGTCAAAATATACCAATGGGCCATTTCAAGTTCCTCCTTACTAAATTCCACATACTTTCCAGCTCCCAGTGGCCTTAACTTTTGAGAAAATATTGACAAGCCACCATCTCTAATAATATCAGAATTTTGCTCCTGTATTGAATTGAGTCTCAATCCCATGCAAGTACATTGAACAAAAAGTTAAGAATTCTTGGGCAATATAAGCTTCTCCAATTGAACCTTCCGATCTAGCTCTATCCCGCACAAAATGCTTAAGAGAACCTAAGAATCTATGAAAAGAAAAGTAAGCAAAAATGTCACGTTATTAATATTAGTCAAATTTCTTGTAAACATAAATTAAAAAAATTATGAAATTATGAATTCACCTCTCGATAGGAAACTGATGGGTCCGCAAGTGCACGGTGTCAAGTTTTAGTATAGTAGTAAGTAGAGTGTCGATCCCACGAGGAATTGTATTAATTGAGTATTAGGTGGTTATGTTCTTAGATTATCTAGGAAACACAAATTATAAAATAATAAACAAGTAAAAAAACTAGCTAACACAAATGGTAAAACTAAAAGCAAGAACGATCTAAATAAATACCAACAATCAAAATATAAACCCCTAGAACTATGCTTCACCTTAGCTACTAATCCAAAGGTGGTTTCTAATCAAAACAAGTACCATTGGTGGTGGGATGATCCTAATCTTTCAAATTCCTATCTCTAGGCAACTTAAACATTTTAGAAATTACCCACAAACCCAACTCTCATTGCTAGCCCGTGAATAACCTAACTCATTAAGACCTATGGTTCCCATTATCCCCTTAATCTCCTTTCTAGTTCTCACATAGATTAGAAATTAAGCCTCTAGTGTGAGGTTCTACAAGTAAACCCATATCTCTATGGCTATTTACCCATTGGAATGAATATGGAATGCTAAGGCCTTAAAACAACCATACACAACAAGCACACACACACAAGAGAACACAAAATCAACTAATCATCAATTAAAAACATAAGCTTTTTCATCATAAACACATGGATAAGGATCCATAAGCTCTAGAGAGAGAGACCTACTCACTATGCATAAATAATAAATATAAACAAAGAAAAGCAGATAAAAGTGGAAGAATATTTCCCATTTAGATAACTTCCAATTCACAAAAGCAAAGGTAAAACTCAAAATAAGCAAAGAAAATTCATTAGTTAAGAGAAGGTATGATTAATTATAACTTAAATCAAAACTAATCTACTTAAATTTAGTGTTTATCTCTCTAGAAATATGAAATACTCTCTCTCTAGGGGCTGGGAGCCCCTAGAAAATGACTTGAGGTTCTTTAAAAATGAGTTTGGGGGAGTTTTTAAAGAGGTTGCCTCGTCACAAATACACAGGCCTTGTGTTTGGGCTGAAATGGCCTCAAAAAGTCTATTGGAAAATAGGTCTCAGGACGCACACACGCCCTATGTGAAATTCCACACGGCCCGTGTGATCGGGCGGAATCCTCTTGGCAGCTTCGGCTGATGGGTCAACTTGTCGAGGGTATATCTCCTTCATCCGGACTCCGAATCAAGAAATTCTTGAGCCTAAAGTGAAGTTCAAGAAGTCTAATTCAGTTTTCATGTTTTAAGAATTTCCTAATTTGGTCGTTTTCATTCCTAAATTGCCCTTGACATTTTACGACTACATTGTAAGCAGCCTTCGAAACGCTTCTTAGTGTGGGCTTGTATCTCCTTCATCCGAGCACCAAATGACCTGATTCCAATTGAAAATTGAAGTAGATTTAGAATGCTAGAATTCTAGAGCTTTTCATCCTAAGATTCCTCCCACTTTATCCGCTCCGATCTTCCTAAGTTGGCAATTTTACAAGATCGCTCCTTAGCCCTTTATCGCCCAATTTTGCAAGCTACTCCAAATGTCTCCCAAACTTTCAAAACTTGATACCTATATTAAAAACACATCAAAAAAAGTGTAAATCACTCAAGAAAGTCCAATAAAAACAAAGCAATCGAGTTACACATATTTTTAGTGAAATGGGGAAGAATGCATGATAAATGCTTGGTTTTTGGGTGAGAATCCCCTAAACCTAATACAATTAAGTCCTAATTACTATGTGTGTTGCACACACATCATATTATAGTCAAATCAAGGCGAGCGGAGGAGCGTCCTAAAGACTCGAGAGAAGTCCTTGAGATTCTTAGAAGATTCAACTTGAAATTAAACCCAGAGAAGTGTGTCTTTGGCATCAAATCAGGCAAGTTCCTTGGATTCATAGTATCCCAAAGGGGAATTGAAACCAACCCTAATAAAATCTAGGTGATCATTAACATGGAACCGCCTAAAAAACTTAATGAAGTTCAAAAACTTAATGGGCGAATCACTGCTCTAGGACGGTTCATTTCAAGCTCAGCCAAGTGATGCCTACCATTCTTTAAAACCTTGAAAGGCCTCAAAAACTTTCAGTGGTCAGATGATTGCTTAAAGGCCATCTAAGAAATCAAGACATTTTTGACATCCCCCACATTGCTAAGTAGGCCAATAGAGGGGGAAACCCTATACCTTTACTTATCCACCACAGAAGAAACAGTGGTAGCAGTACTCATAAGAGAGGAAAACGGTGAACAGTTGCCCATCTACTACATCAACAAGGTCTTACATAAAGCTGAGCTTAATTATCCAAGGTTAGAAAAACTAGCCTTTGCACTGTTAATAGCAACACAAAAGCTAAGGCATTACTTTGAGGCACACCCAATAGTAGTCAGAACTGACAGCCCCTTGAGAAAGGTGTTACAAAAAGCAGAGGCCTCAGGGAGAATCGCTGAATGGACAATCCATATTAGAAGCTTAGGAGTTACTTATGAACCACGAAAAGCATTAAAGGCCCAAGTATTGGCAGACTTAATGGCAGAGATGACACTAGGGGAACCCATAGCCCCCAAGGAGATTTTACCATGGAAACTTATGATAGACGGTGCAGTCTGCTCAGCGGGGGCAGGTATTGGCATCTTAATCAAAGGACTAGACAAGAAATGAAGAAAGGAGGATCATCTATTAGATGCTTTCAATAATGGGTTCAACACTTCCAATAATATGGCTGAATATAAAGCCCTCATCCTAGGGTTACAAACCACCCTGGAAATAGGCATCACAGATCTGGAAATCTATAGTGATTTATAGCTGGTTGTGAACCAAGTCTCGGATGCTTTCCAAGTAAATGAAGATATGACTAAGTACGTTTCCATGGTAAAGCAACTAATCACAAAAGGAGAAAAAAGGAATGATGGCCAGTGGCGAATATTGTGAATCCCAAGAATAGAAAATCAGGGGGCAGATAGCATTGCAAAGATGGCAGCAGAAGGAACGACGATCCCTAATGTACTGATCGAAGAGATAAAATCCCTAGTATCGCCAAGGCCAATATCCTATCAGTTGAAGACAACAGAGGATGGATTGAACCAATTATCCAGTACTTGGAAAATGGCATCCTACCAAACGATCCAAGAGAATTAAAAAGGATAATGAGGAAAGCAGCCAAATACGCTTATAAGGAAGGGGAACTAAGAAAGAGGTCCAAAAGCCAGCCTTGGCTCAAATGCTTGAGTGAAACTGAAGTGGATTATGTGTTAAGAGAAATTCACGAAGGAATAGGAGCCATGAGGGAGCTAACGTGCTCGCCAGAAAGGTGATCCTAAGAGGATACTATTGGCTCACCATAAAAAGGGATGCTAAAGAATCTGGTGTCCAAATGTGAAGCATGCCAATTTCACGCCAACATACATCATAGGCCGGCAAAAAACATGACCCCAATAGGAAGTGAATGGCCATTTGCCTAATGGGGGATGGACATCCTAGGACCATTTCCTATAGCTAAAGCCCAGAAGAAATTCTTGATAGGGGCGATTGATCACTTTACTAAATGGATTGAAGCAGAAGCAATCCCAACAATTACATCTCAAAGGGTTCAAGACTTCTTTTTTAAAGAGGTTATATGCAGTTTTAGGATCCCCCACACTCTCATTACGGATAATGGCATGCAGTTCGCCTCTTAATCATTCAAGAACTTTTGTGAAGCTTTTCAAATCGAGCAGAAATTCTCCACAGTTCACCATCCTTAAACTAATGGACAGGCAGAGTCAGCTAACATGATCATTCTTCAAGGACTTAAGAAAAGACTGGAATAAGAAAAAAAAACCAACTGGGTAGACCACCTATTCAATGTCATATGGTCCTACAGAACGACTCCAAGGGACCCTACAGGCGAAACTCCATTCGCCCTATGTTACGGTTCAGAAGCAGTGGTCCCAGTAGAAATCAGGGAAAGAAATTTTAGGACTGAAGAACTCACACCCATTAACGAGCAAGAGTTTCGAGTAAATTTAGACCTGTTACCAGAAAAGCAAGAACAGGCATATCTGAGAATGATGGCATGCTAACTAAAAATAGTACGGTTTCATAATAGGTGAGTCCGAGAAAGAAAATTTGAAGAAGGAGAGTTGGTCCTTAGAAAGAGTGAAGTATCCACACAAAAAACTGGTAAACTACATGCTAATTGGGAAGGTCCCTATAAAATAGCCAAAGTCATCGGCAAAGGCGCTTATAAGCTTAAAACACTTACAGGGGAAGAAATCCCCAGATCATGGAATGTTAAACATCTCAGAAAGTTTCACCAGTAAAAAGACCTTATAGTGGATAAGGCGAGACGAGAGCCCTTATAGAAGCTGGGACAATAAAACCTCTAATAGCAACTGAGATATTTATCTATTTTCATTCAATTTTTTCTCTTTTATTTAAATAAACAAGCAAATGTGAGGTGAATGGGAGCCTAACTTAAATCCCCTAAAAGTTTAATGAAGTTATCATTTGCTAAAATATAGCTTGATACAAATTAAAATACAAAGACCTTTTACGATAAAGGCAGTTATCAAAATAAGGCGGTCTCTTATTAAGAGGTGACTTACAGGCAAATGCCACACTAAGACCTCTCATATCGAGGCATAATAAAACTCATTGAGGAAACAAAAGACCTTATAAGTGCAACGAAGATATATCACAAAGACCTTTTCACGATAAAGACAGTTATCTACTTAAGGCGACCTCTTATTAAGGGGCGATCTAAAAACAAAAACTACTAAGACCCCCAAGGCAGGGGCATAATCAATTTCACAAGCAAAGAAAAGACCTTAAAATACTAAGGCAAACAAAGACCTTAGGATTATCTAAAGGTAGTATGTTACACTAAGGCGATTTTCAATAAAGGTAGTATGTTATACTAAAGCGATTTTCAATTATGCATGATAAAAGCATAAGGAGGTTTAACACCATTCAAGGCGAGTGAATAACTATTTAAATAAAGGCCCATAGAATATTTAAGGGGGAATATTATAAGCAAGGCGGAAACAAGGTACTAATAAGAGAAGAAAAGGAGGCGATGCTAAATGAACAGCAGTACTTTACCATAAAGGAAAAATCCAATGGAGAATAACACTTAAAGGGAAATTCAAGGCAAATGAAGAAAGATATAATTAAACAAAAAGTTGTTCAAATGCTTTACAAAAGGAAATACATAAAATTGTTCACAAACATAATTACACAAGGCGATCATTCGTCCACCTCATCTTCATCAGGAAAGATGGCATCCATGAAGGAGAAGTCGGAGTCAAGGAATTGTTGTTGAGCAGTACCACGAAACTTCACCCGATACTTGATATGGGTGCCACCAACGGAGTGCTTCAGATAGTCCAGTTCAGCTGCTTGAGAATTACGTAGGGCATTCTCACCTTCGAGTTGAGTGATTCTAACCTGTAAAGGCTCAATGTTCACCTTCAAGTCAGCATTCTCTTTCTCCAGTTGGTTCGCCCTTTTTGATAGTGTTGTAGTTGGGTTTCAAGATCGGCTTTTTCTTTATTGCACTTCTCCTTAATACGTTTGGTCTTATCCTGCTCCTTCTTCAGCTCAGCCTCAGCCCCAGCCCCAGTAGTCGCCTCATCTACTACAGATTTGACTTGAGCTTGCACATCTTTAATAGCTCTCTTGTGAGCTGAACGCTTGGCTTGATATGTATACTTCATTGTTCGGACAAGGTTCACGTCTGAGAAGAATAAATAAATGAAAGTTAGTGAACTAGAATATACAAAATAAGAAAGATAAAGACATAGCATATGGCAAAGAAACTTACCGAGAGCATGTGCTCCTGAACTTGTAGAGAAAGCGAGTTGTGTGTCCGCCCTGAAAGACCTTCCATATCAGCAGGAAGGCTTATTTCCCTGCTGATCAGGGCGGTAACTCGGTTATCCTTGACGGTGGGATTTCCCAACTCGTCTACCCATCCTTAGGCATAGGTGCTCACATCAGCAAGCTCACCCTCAGAGCCAGAGGACCCATCATTAATGGTCTCTAGTAGCTGAGTGTGAGTCTTTTTAAGCGCAGTTGCTGCCTTCATCCTAGCTTTGACTAATATCTTTCTCTTTCGACTCACCTCAGAATGTTGCTTTTGAGAAACTTCAGGAACAGTAGCTTCCACAGGTGGAGTAGGCTCAGCAGCAACAGTTGTATTAACTCCTGGAGGTGGAGCAGTTGGAGGGTTCACCGCTTCAGTAGCACCTACTGCGGCCATCATAGCAGCATAGTTGATTTTCGACATCTATACAAAAATAAATAAAATAAATATAAGTAAAATGGAGAAATGAGTAAATACCATTTGATGGTGAGTGGTTGGGTTCGCCAGTTTCAGCTCCTATGTTAGTCCCCTCCTCTTCTGAATCATCATCAAATTCATCTCCCAACTGAGGGCCAGAAGGTTTGGTTTTGGGTGTATAATCCTCCCTATAAAGATGTTTTTTCAGAAGGGTTTCAAGGTAAATTTTGGGGTGTTTGGCTAAAAATTGGGCGACCTCCACAGAGGTGCTTGCCAAAGTCCTCATCCGCTTAGGTTTTTTGAGAGGAGTAGACCAGCTATTTGGGATTTTCCCCCACCCTGTTTCACAAGTCACTATGTAAAAATTATCTCTCTACCCTTTCAGATGGTTTTTGAGACCTTCAAACGTTTTCTTGATTGCCTGGAAGGCGACATGCTCGGAGGTCCCTACTCTCTCCACTATGCTATATGCGTTTAGGAAGATTTCGGGGGTTAAGGTATAGCCTTTTGGTTGGCATAAGATGGAGGTAACAGTGAAGAGTTTATAGGCGTTTGGATGAAGGCGAGACAAAGGACATTGAATGGTTTCTAAAATTTTTTGGAGCGAAGGGTCTAAGGGAAACCTAAGGCCACTTTCCATACACTCCTTATAAACTATCTGTTCATTTGGGCCTAAGGTTTGGTTGGCAAGAATACTCTCCTCGGGTAGTCTCACAGTATACCAATTTGGGAGACCGCATACCTAGTGGTAAAAAGGTCTAGGTCGGACTCTATCTGTTTGGTTGGGTGAAGGTCCATAATATCTTTAGGCTGTTTATGGGCCATATATTTAATTTTAAGGTCTTGAGGAGGAAAATGTTGAGGGGCAACTCCTACACTACTATTGCTACAGCTAGAAGACTCAGCCTCACTGTCTGTGGGATTGTAAGGTTTATCGTCTAAGGATAAGAAGGGGCAAACTATTTTTAACGGTTTTGGGTTTAAGGAACTGGAGGTGTTTTGAGATGTTGAAGTATTGGCTTGGGGTTTTGGCCTTGGGAGACTGGTTTGGTTGACACTATTTGATGAGTCAGATGAAATTGAGATGACAGAGGGTCTGGCTTGGGGGGTTGAGGTGGAAGATGAAGAGGTTGATATGTAAAAAAAGGGGAACACCATGAACAGCCTAAGTCCTACCTAGAAAAGTCCCAAACCATTATTAGAAAGCAGAAAACTCATCCTTATCGCAAGTGACAAAGCATAAACAACAACAGATACATTCCAATCACATAAGCATACTTTCAGGCAAGCATATGGGTAATGTAACACAGTAAATAACAAACGATAGCAAATCATATGTTTAGATAAAATCTTCATTTAAATCACCAAGTCCCAGGTGCTATTAAGCGTACATATTGCATTAACATACATTCATGGATTAAAAAGGTTCGAATAAAATAGAAAATACCAGAAAAAGAAAACTTACTGTCGTTGAAGAAGAGTTTCGACTGGCTCTACAAATGGCTTGCCGGTAGAAATAGAAACGTCGTTGAACGGAGGAAGTTATGGTGGTTGGAATCTGGGAAGTTTTGATGATCGTTGGAATAGGACAAATTCAGATCTGTTAGAAAAAGAGGAGATGAAAAATGCTGAGTTTTGAAATGGATAAGATATTTAAAAAAGAGGGAAATTGAAAGGTTTTTGTCTGGGAGACATGGACAGTTTCTTTTTTGGAACTGAACCGACATGACTGCCTAGTGGGACACGTGTCAGCAGGCGCCGTTTGGCATTTATGACCGCTTTCAGTAATCTCTGACACTCGCCCATATAACAGTAATATTCTATGGTTGACATGTCCAATGGTGGCGATTCTTATAAAGTTATGCTTTTGGAAAGTTCACCCATATTTCCAAGGAAAATATCTCAAAACAATTCGCCTTTGTTCAAAAGAAACATTACTGTAAGATGGTTAGCCAAAGAATGAAATCACCCTTAAGCTAAGTCTTTGACATAGCACTGCTAGGGGGGGGGGACTTGTGATACGAATCACTACCCTAAGCCCAAAAGGCCCATTGCATGCTAGGCTCACGTTAGCCCATTATATGTCCTAACACCTTGAATCCTAAGTCAATGGGGACTCTCATTCTATAGGGGGGTTCCTAATCCTAGGGGGACTTTGACTCCTTACAGTAAAGGAGGACTCCTAAGCTTGTTAGGACAAGGATTCCTAGGCTTAAGGAGATTGCTTCAACCATTATATAAACCCCTGCCATCTAGGGGATCGGGTATCATTCTCTCATTCACATAAATTCATAATTCTCAAGAAAATATCTCTAACTTAAGCATCGGAGTCAGACCCCGGGAACCACCCCAAGTCTACCCTTATTGTGCAGGTTTTGGGGACTTAGTGCAGCTCAAGCGACACTCAAGCAAGGAAAACATCCTGAACGTTTCAATATGTAAACAAGCCTCAATATATAGGACATGTACATAAGTTGTTGGGATTACGGTGTAGGAAGTTTCACCTTATAAAGAGTACTATTGTACATGCATGTATAGTGTAGTGGAAGTAGACAAGAAGGGACAAGGTGCAAAACGATTTAATAAAATCTCAAAGAGAGACATCACTGAAGTTGCATGTAACTAATGTAATAAAATGGATATACAGTTAATTTACTGCAATAATGTGTTTTGTTGTGCCCTTCGGAGGGATTAATAAGAAGAGATAGGAGAGACGCCAATCCAAAAACTGCATGAGAGAATCTGGTAATAGAACAACCCGTGAAGAACAAATAATCATTGGCCCACTAACTCTCACTCACCTATTCTTTCCTTCTTCCAACTCATCAATATGCTTCTCTGTCTTGCATGCACAGCATATATATATTTATATATATTTTTTAAAAAACATATATTATAGTACTATTTATTAGACATGCATTTTTAAAAAAAAATTAAATCCCCATAAGGAAGTGGTTTTTATTAATATTCATTAACTTGTTAACATATATATTCGTGCTTTAGATTTTTTTCCCCATTTTTAGGTTCATATATATGTTCAATTTAATCATATACCCATAAAAATTAAACTTCATTAATTTGGTAATTCAATGATGGCAGCCAATTTTAGTTATACAGTGTAGTGCTGTTTTTTTTATATATTTTTATTTTATAGGCTACGAATATACTGCAATACCAAAAATGTGGGATTAAATTTGGTGTCCATCAATGTTAGGATAACCGTCACATCAATTGATTATTGAGCACATTATTCTCATCAAAGTGTAAATGCATTTATAAAACGAATTGGTATATATCGTTTTGCTATATTTCTTTTTTTTTATTATTCCTTTTCAAAGTAGAGAAAAAGGATAAAGAATGATAGTATATAGAATCATTCTAGTAGTTATTGTTGAAGACATCTTCTCTTTATTTACCACTGATATATATGAGAAGGCACCTCCCAAACTGCCAATGGCACAAAATATGAAATTAATATTATTGCAAGCTTTATTTATACAATCATGCCCTTTTATTTTCGTTATTTATTTATTTTTTATCTTTGAAGATAACACCTTTTAAGTTTAAACATTGGTAAAATCGCCTCAGTAGCTCCTAAAAATGGTCCTATAATAATCATACTAATAGACCGAGGCAGCAATTTCATTTCAATTTAAACTGACAACAAATTAAACTGTCATCAAATTCATGTTAAAAAATTTGGATTTTAATTTTTTTCTTATACCAAAAATTATGATTGGAAAATTATTCAGAACTATCAGTACAATCTGGTTAAAAATATAGCAAATATTTTTGACCCAATGGTGTTAAATTATTTTTGAATCATCATGATGATGTTACACATTTGATTCCTAGCAAAGCTAAATATCTGCAAAAAAAAAAAAAAAGTTTCATGACAATGTGGGCAAAGCAATTCCATTTTAAATAATCAATTTTATTAAAATAAACAAAATTAAGGATTTTGTTAAATCAAGGGGTTTATTATGTATATGTTGCATCATCTTGGCTTCTTCTTTTTTTTTTTTTTTTGTGCCTTAAAGGTGAACTATCAATGAAGCACAAATTGAACCCATCATCTTATCTCAAGGGAAAGTAAAAGTAACATGAATCATTCTCTCCCCGAAAGCCAAACTGATTCAAGAGATTTTATTTGGATCAAAAGAGAATACATAGGATTCCAAGGGATCTGTATACAGTATATCATTACCATTTATTGTATTTTTCCTCTCCTAAAGTTCATCTCTGTATAAGATATATGGGTCCTATTTATATATTATTATTTTCTGCATGGTTATTGCCTTTGAGCCGCCATGTTTAAGCCACGCATGCCACTTTTAAAAAAATAGAGAATTTCTAATGTTTTAGTCACAATTACATTTCTGGCCACATTATATCGGATAGTTTTACATAGAGTACTTGTTCGAAGAGAGGTACAATATGGTAATTGTGTGATGTCTCAACATGACTTTAGATTTCGGTTTGGAATAAATAAAAGCTATAAAAAAGATGAATAAAAGAGAAGAAGAGACCTTCCAAATTCTCTCTCGGTGGGGTTTGCTTCAGCACTTTCACCATACACTAGGATGGTGAGAGAATAATTCCAAAAGAAGAGAGAAAAATCCTCAACAAAATAATGGAAAACAAGATATATTCAAATGGATTCCATAAACTAACAATAATTGAAAAGAAAATTTACTATGTGTATTAGGGCATATATAAATTAATGCTTTTATTTTCAAATAATTTATTCATTATGATCATGTGTTTGTAGGAATGGCAATGAGTAGGGTATGGGTAGGATACTATGATACTCTTACTCATATCCAAATCATAAAATTATACTTATACCCATACTCATATTCTAGCGGGTAAAGAAAATTGTATCATACCTAAATTCATAGGGTTTTGGGTACTCGTGAATAACCCATGGGTATCAATTTATAAAATATTTACATAAATTTAACACTAAAAACTGAATCATTATGCATTAAATTAAAATATATATATATATATAGACACACACACACTAAAATAAAACTTATAAATTCATTCAAGTTTTTAAACTTAACTAAATTCAATTATAGAAACACTAATATTACTCGTCTCACTTAAAATAGTCAGTAATTTTAATATTTTGATAACCGAAATATAATTATGCTTGCCCACTCAAATCATTCGACGCATATAGTAGAATCTATAAAAAAAAGAGAATAATGTATATATATGGGTAATGGATATGGATAAGGGTTTAGGCAAAACCCAATAATTTGGGTAGGGTATCCGTAGGGTAGTACATTATTCATACCCTACCCATACCCTGTGATATTTTATGAGTATAGGTACTATCCGTACCCATTACCTGGTCAAATTGGGTATTACTTTGTTTGAGCGGGTAGGATTTGGGTACATAGTATTTATGGGTAGGGTAGTGTTAACACCTAATTTTTGACACAGAAATATGGAAGCGACTCGAAGGCCCAATGATGATCGTTCATGTTCTAAGTAGCATAAATTGAGTTGACATTGCTTTTTAGAGATTATATTTGCTTCATTTTGAGTGTTTTCTAAGCTTGCATAGCACGTTTTTCTCCAAAATCCGGTTTTGAGCATAAACGATGCATTTTTTAGACGGTTTTCATCATAACTTTTTCTAAAAGTGTCCAAATGACTTGAAATTTTACTGGTTGATAGTTGAGGCCATTCCGCACATTTTCTCAGTTTTAAGTTTTCACAAAATCGGACGTTTGGAGGCCCAAAAGGGCCCAACGTCACTCTAAGGAGTGAAATTAGGCCCAACGCCACTCATATGACTGGCGTTGGGCCCCTAACTCCAGTCACTCATTTTCAGCTGTAAAAAGCCCATTTTTGGGCTGTTTAGGCCCGGAATAGCCCGTGCGAGTCGTACACGCTTCCCAAAGCTCTGAAGGGCTATTTTTGTCTAAAAAACCCTTTACTTTAGGCTCAAGTCATTGATTTTCATTAGGAAACTATTGTGGTAGCCCTAGCTTAAGTTTTAAGCTATTACGGGTATAAATACCGGTCTAAAACTAGGTTTTAGGAGGTTGGAAACCGGATATACGAATTTAGGGTTTAGTTCATGATACTAACACTCTAAGTCACAAAACACTTAATTTAGGCATTATTTCACACAAAAACTCATCAAAGGTGTCACTTTTTCCACTCAAAAGGTATTTTGAAGCTTCAAATCTATTCAAAGAAGGCTCCAACAGTTAATCAATAAGAAGCAATACAAAAGTCACTCATACCAGATCTGATGGTTATCAAGCTCTTCCAAGGTGATTTCTTAAGAGGTAAGTCATCTAATATTTGTGTTTTTCATTATTTCTTTACATGATTCATGATTTGCATATTATGAATATGTTAATTGTGATAATATGTTGCTGTAATTTTCTGTTTGCATGTTTTATTAATGTTTTTGCATGTTTGTGTTGATAAAATATTGTTTTAAGCCATGTTCATGCATTATGATTGTTGAAAGTTGCTTCCTTTGCATGTTCATGTGTTTTCTTATTTCAGATCTGAATTGTTTGATGTAATAAACATATTTTAATTGCATAAAAATTGTTTCTTTGCATGTCTTTTTGTATAAAAATCATTTCTTTTGTGTTCTAAGCATTAAAGTCATGTCTTTTTGGGTTTTAATGCCTAAAAATTATTTCTTTTTGATTTTTAATGCATAAAGCTTGCATCTTTATTGTGTTTTTATGCATGCCATGATGGGATCTAGGTTGTTTTTCCATGTTTCATTCATTATTACATGTTTAGGTGATTGTTTGATGCATTTTCGTTTCTGTACGCGTGTTTCTTGGGCTTGGTAAACCCGAAAACTTCATTTTTTGTCAAATTGCATGCTCTGTTTTCTGACTGTTGACCAACGCCACAAGCAAGAGTGGCGTTGGGCCCAAACGCTTATAAGTGAGTGGCGTTAGGCCCAAACGCCAGTCCTAGAGTGGCGTTGGTCCCTCTTTATTGCTCTTCGGTGCTATTTTACGAAGATTGGTTGTGTATAGTAGTTTTCACATGGAATGTAGCAATGAGGTAAGCTTCTGAACCCTTTTTGGTAATTGTTTAGGTCTATTTATGCATGTAATTGGTTAAATAATGTTATTTGGTAATCATTTTAGGTCTAAAATGGTAGAAATCCTAGGTTTGTTGTTGTGTTTATGTGTTATGTGCTTATGTCATTTTTGCATGCAAATTAACCCTAGTTAATGGCTGGTAATCTTTAAAATCAACTCTTGTTTGTTATTAGAAACCCGCCATTGCATGTATATCTATGTAAAAGGTAGGTTGTAAATTGTTATGTGTTTTTACTGCTTTTGTTAGAAGGAATGAAGGTAGGCATAATACTAGGAGTATTGGTAAAGAATTATGTCCGAGAATTGATAAGTTGGATCCATGAATCTTTGGGGTCAATGCATCCTTCATATTCTTAAGAGGAATTGGCATGTACACCTTGTAAGACATTCCTGATGCCGGTTCGGGTGGTGACTACCACTTCCGCCTTGCAGCTGAACACACAGTGCCGCAGTTGCTAGTCATGGCTCAAGCTCTGAGGCAAAACCTCCTTGTCTGCAGGCCAACCCCAGAATTTTCATCCGTTTTCTCTGAAATTTCACCAGAACTAGCCAGGTGCCAGCTAGGTGCTGGCCAGGTGCCGGCCATGAGAAAATTCTGACTTTTCATGACCGTTTCGACTTTGAATTCATCCAATCCAACTCCATATACTCCTAACACTGAAAAACAATAAAATATAAACAAATAAGTATGAAATCTACTCAAGTAGCGAAGAAATTGGACTTAAAACTAACGAATAAACAAGAATAACAACTGATTATCGCAGCACTCAACTTTAAGCACCAACAGTATGCAGCAGTAAGTGTAACAGAAAGTAAAAAGCACTAAGTTAATGAACACAAAAATTAACAAAACTAGCACTCAACGTTAAGCACTAACAATAACAGCAATAGTACCAGCAATATTATGCAACATTATACCCTTTTTTTAAGGAAAATTAAGTTAATCCACACAAAAAATTATTAACAATAGTAGTAAACTTTAATAATAGTAACAGTAACAAGTAAAAGTAGCAACAAGTAAAAGGTAAAAGGCAAAAACAGCAGGTACTAACTTTTTGCATGTTACTGATAATTGTTAGGCCAAAACCATTTCTCAGATGAAGCACTTGGATTAACCACTCTATGAACCAACGCCAATTAGTTTTTTCCTCCACATCCACAATAGCCCAAGCAATAGGAAACATCCTATTATTTCCATCTTTACCAATTGCTCAAAGAAGTTGGCCTTTGGTCACAGATTTAAGAATGCACCCATCCATGGAAATAATAGGCCTGCATCCATTAAGCCAGCCTTTTCTACATGCATCAAAACATACAAACATCCTCCAAAATAATCTTTTTCCTTCTTTCAAGGGTTCTGGAGCTAGCTGAATCTCACATGTTGTCCATGTATTACTCCATTTAATTTCAGCTGCATATGCTTCAAACCTCTGAAATTCTGTCTTATAATTGGTAGAGACTGCTGCCATTACTTTTTTCTTTGCCCTCTTACATTTTGAAATATAAACATTAACCCTTAACTCCTCTTTTGCAAGTTGTTTTAACTTTTAGAGCTTTAAGTTAGGGTTAAATTTCAGCTTATTCTTAAAGTAGCCAGCTAAGAATATTGTACTTGCTATTGGATTATCAAAAGTTCTTCCACACACATGCTCTTCATTCAATGTTTTAATCACCAATCTCTCTTTTGGGTCTTCTCTACTCACTAACATAATAAAAGGACATCCAGGCTCACACCTCACCCTTATCCTATGAGATTCATTTTTTAAATACCTCAAGTGTTTGCCCAAAACTATTGAGTATTTTGTTATAGCTTTCCTAACCTCAACTGCATTTAAAAAGCTCATTCCCAACTTCAACACATGTGGAAACTTTGGATCATATCTGCAATAATTACTTTTCCTTCTCACCACTTCATCTTCATCTGAATTAGTTGAATTTCGATCTCATAGGATCCGAGATCATCAGAAAAGAAGTACTCACTATCATTATTGCCTTCATCGTCACTTTTAAAAGAATCATCACCCAAATGTTGTCTTGCCCCAATATCAGCTTCATTAAAAGTAGGTTCCTTTGCCACATTTCTTTCTCTTTCAATCTCTTTAGCCATTTCTCTCCTAAAGTTTTCTAACTCTTCATTAACTGGTTGTTTTCCCCTTCTTTTTTCTTCCCTTTCCTTTTGTACTTCTGCTAGCTCTTCAACATCCTCATTAGTGTGCATAGCTTGATCATGATGATGCTCTTCAAATAAATCATCATCATTTAACACTTCCCCAATACCATCATCAGCTCCATCTCCACTAACATCATTATTTTTATCCCCATCAGCTGCTACATCCTCAACACCACCAACCTCATTTTCAGCCCCAACAGCACCATTTCCAACCCCTCCAACCCTAACAACACCATTTTCAACCCGTCCATTGTCATTTCCAGCCCCAACAGCACCATTTCCAGCCCCTTCATTCTCATTTCCAGCCCCAACAACACCATCAACTGCTGCATTCCAATGTAGTTGCAACTCCAAGGGCTGGAATATTGGCTCATCCACATCATGATCAGCATAAATATTAATTTGCATGTTATCCTTAACACATTTCAAAATCCTTAATATATCAGCATCAGTCTCAACAAGAAGTAACCTATCTTTCAAAGGCTTGCCTGGTTCTAGCATAGACACCCTTGTTACATTTGAGAAACCTAAATCTTCTATATATTTCAGCCTTATATCCCTAACATTTAAATAATCCGGGTCAAATCCATTCACCATCTCAATATTCCCATTCACATACATTAGGTTATCATCTTCCATTACCCATGTGCCCCCAAAATGGAAACATACATCAATATGTATTGCCATAATCTGTCAATATAAAGTACAAACCATAAGTTCACATGCTTGATTTCATTTTTTTTAATATTTTACACCAAATAAATTATTAATAAAGCATTATTATAATAACCTATGAGCTGTACATATGTCAATTTTATTGATTAAACTCAATATAGAAATCCCCAAATCTGAAAACCCTAACTTTTTCGCATTTAACAATATTCATTCAATCAAAAGAACAATTTAATACATTATAACAGCACAAATTACAAGAATGGACTTTAGTATATGTTAATTCTTTATTATTTCAACTGATTATTAAAATCCCCAAATCTGAAAACCCTAACTTTTTCACACTTAACAATATTCAATCAATTAAAAGAACAATATAATACACTATAACAGCACACATTACAACAATGAAGTTTAATATATGTTAATTCTTTATTATTTCAACCGATTATTAAAATCCCCAAATCTATAAACCCTAATTTTTTTTCCCGTATTCAATGACATACGGTCAAACACAAATTCAAGTAGAATAGAAAAAAAAAAAGGAAAACGACATTACAATAATATTAAAGTGGTAAATGACAAAGAAATCTCAAATGGTATTAATATACACACCTCTTTTATGGCAGAGAATGTCCAAGTACTGTCACTATCAAAAGAAGACCCCTGACGTTAATGCAACCCCACCATTTTTAGTACTGCAGTTGTTTGTTTATTAGAAAAAGAAAAGGTAAGAGAGAAAAGGTAAAAGCTTTTCTACGTTTTCTCCTTTCTTTTAACCTACAGCTCACTTTCTCACTTTCTCTCTCCTAATAAAGAAGGGTTGTAAATATTAACCCTAGTCTGTTGTCATTTTTGCGCTCAATTATTGTTCTATCGTGCCTCGTCTGCAAAGTTAACAGAGGGAAATAAACGGAGTTGACAGAAGGGTCGTATTGGTCCACTTTTAAAAATGTCAAGGGTCGATTTGACAATAAAAATATTTAAAAGGCTGACTCGCTCTCTGACAAATAGTTGGAAGGTGTTTTTAGCCCTTTTGCCTTCTAAATATATTTTAAATTAATATCTAGTTCAATTTGGTTCGTAAATTATGAGACTTGTATCAAATTACAATCACTTTTCAAAATAAAATATTATCGATGTGTGAATAAACAACTCACATAATTTATAGACCAAATTGAAACAAAATTTAATTCAGGATATAAATCACTTTTATCTTTTAAATGTATAGATTATCTTTCAAGTTTATAATAAATGAATTTCAAATCCACTAAATCAAATCCATTTAATTCTCAAATAAGGAATTCATCTCAAATTCAAATCTACATTCACATTTCATGTATCTAAATATAGATGTATGGATTTTAATTCTAAATTTTAGATTTCAAATATTAAGTTTTAAATATAAACGTTTCAAATTTTGTGTATTTATAAATCATTTCAAATCCTTATAAATCATCTTTTAAACGTATAATAGATATATTTTAAAAGATAATGCTATATGTCTCTAGTAGGGACATGTTTATTGTGTCTCTATTACCATATATATTAATTTTTAATTCATTTATGATATTTATTATTCATATCATGATAATTTACATATGTAGAAATGGTAATTATACAATGTATATGGTAATAGAGACACAATTAATAAATTTGTCTCTACTAAAGACATATAGCATTATCCTATTTTAAATTCTCATTTAAATCAAATGTATTTACATCGCTTTTGGATGAATTGATTTGATTTGAAATATAAGGATTTCAAATGACATATATTTATAAAGAAAAATACTATTATTTATCCATAATTTTTAGTGAATATTCAAATTTACCCACATTTTTAAACTTTGACAATTTGATCAATATCTTTTTTTTTTGTCAATTTTATCCAACTTGAGAAGGATGTGTGTCATATGTCATGGATGACGTGTCACTGATATTGTGTCATGTGTTTACTGATGGTCTGTTCAACATTTCTTACCCAAAATTTTCAATATATTTTTTATTTTAGCCTCATTCTTTTAAATTTTATCATTTTAGTATAGATCACAAGTAGAAACACATGATTCTTACATATGTGGCATACATATGAAATTTTTAAGTTAGATAAAAGTGACACAATCAACAAATGCTAGTCAAATTACCAAAATTTAAAGATACGGATAAAATTAAAAATTTGTTAAAAGTTTTAGCGATACAATTTTTTATTTGATATGGTGATATTTGAAGAACCTGTAACTCTCAAATTCAATACATGTGTCTTAAGCACTAGATTATATCTTGGGAATCATTTCAAATTTTTATGAAACACATGTAAAATTAAGATAAATAATTTTGAATTCTCATTAAAACAAATCTCTTGTTTGAGAATTTAATGGAATCCATACTTAAATCCCACATGCATCCAAGTATAGCAATTTTAAAATAAGAGATTCATTTAAAATGCTGAAATCTCATGCTTCCAAATATAACATTGTGTCTTAACGCATGGATATGATTTAATATTTTGAATTTAAAATTCTAAATTTTAAATATGAGGATTTTACTCTATCTTTTGTCAGAAGGTTTACGAATTGGGTGGCTCATAAACTTGCAAGAGTTTCCAGTTCTTTGGCAGATCCCCGAGCACGGAGGGAATGCCCTCCTGTTTGCCATCATGATGTTTTTACAAATTCAGTTTAATATTATTGCTATGGTTTTCTAAATATATATATATATAAGGATTTTATATATTTATAAGTCATTTTAAATTTTTATAATTAAATTATGTTTTAAATTTAAGATAAATAAATTTCAAATTCTCAGTAAAATAAATCTACTTATATACTCCCTCTATTTACTATTATCTATCTTTTTGGATAAGATTTCTTGTTTCAAATTATCTGTATCAAGGAGTTCATTATTATTTTCTTCCACAATTACCCTCACTTCTCTCATATTTATTGTTATTGGAAGTTGAGTTTTTATTTTCAAAACATTTAGTATTAATTATTAAAGGAATGGTAAATTAGTCATCACATTGGTTTTTTATAAAAACAAAAAAACGCTAATGATTTTCTTAATGGACGTATTTTTGTCTAAAAGAACAGATAATAGTGAACGGAGGGAGTAGTTACTAAGGGATTTGTTTGAAATTCAAAGACATGTTGCCAAATGCATACAAGATGAAGAAATTTGTATTCTTATTCTTAGTTAATTATCGCAGTTTACTTGATACATTCAGAATTCATATACTATGTATGATAAG
>CANYLF011352514.1:0-11369 GCA_948193215.1 Bocquillonia castaneifolia | reverse complement strand
TTTAGATTAATGTACTAATTTTTTTAATAATTTAAATTTGTTGACTTTCATTTTCTAAATTTATTTTTATCATTTCCTTCATTTGAAAACTGGGTTTTTCTACTAATAGAAGTAACAAGAGCCCACTAAAAATATTTTTTTTAATTAATTTATATGAATTGACTCTTGCACGTTGTCCATACAAGTAGCTAGATTATTTTTTTACTACACCTAAATTTATTAAGAGACTCAAAAAAAATGTTAGAGCTTTCTTACTTTTTCAATTTTAAGCATGCCATTTTTTCAAGTCAAATAACACTTTCAGTTCGCTCAAAATTAAAATACGTAAAATTAACATGCATGCATGCATGCATATGATCTTTTTTATATATACCTTCCTATTTTATTATGTTATCAAGTTGGAAATTAAGTTCGATTTAGGTTATGATGAATATTTTGAAGGCATTAAGTACCCGTTATCAGTATATGTTAATCCTGCTGAAGATTCACACCCTACCAATTGAGTTCACCTCTTATCAAAATATAGCCTAAACCAATTTGGTCGGTTCATTCATTGGCCTTGTATGCCTTTTACATTTTCATTTTCAAGCCATGTGATTTACTTTTGAAGCATTAATTCTACTTCAAATATAGCTTGATTGCTATGAATTTTGAATCGTAACTACATTTTCACTTTCTTCACTTTGCCTACTAGAGATGTTAGTGTTCTAAATCACATACCATTCACAGCAGAGGTATGATAAAACAAAGGGCCAAATGCTTTGAATAATAAATAATATTCACTTTATAAGAGCTTTACAAATTGTAGCATTGAAATCAAAAATTGTCTGCGTATTTTGACCCATAAACACTAATCGATCTTTACTGTGAATTTCTTTTAATGCAAACGTTATCCCCTGTTTCAACCTTTGTTAACTAATGGTTACCTCGGCCAACTTTTTTTGCCCTCGAGCAGCAAGCAACTCATAATCCTGCATAAGGAGTACATAATGAAAAGAAAATTGTCTCTGAGGTTCTAAATTTTATCTTACATTGTATGAAAATTCAATTTAGTGCCTGAACTTGTGAACAAATATCAAATTTGTCCAAATTTCAGTTTTTGACAAGTTTCCTTAAAATTTTAATTTTTAGAACACCTTACTCGTAATTTATAACAAAAATAATGATTAAACGATACATAATAATTTTTTTTGATACTAAAAATATTTTTCCAGGAAAAAACATACATATATATCTCATTACATAGAAACTCATATTTAATCTTACGAGTACACGATATTTTTATTATCTGTCACTTGGATTTAGATATGAAAACTTGTGATAATTATGAGTTCAAGACGTTACGATTTTTATTAGATTATTACATATTTTAAATTTTATGGGATATATTTTCTTTAATCTAAAATAAAACTAATGGTGGTATACAATGAAATTAATTATGTCAGTCTATATTTTTTTTAATTAAATTATACAATCATTCCAAACTTCATTATTTAGCCCCAGAGCCTCCAACAAAATCTCTCCCTTACAATCTTATTATTATTTTTCACGTTTGTTATGGTGTGCGTGTATAATTTAGTATTTGCTGATATTGCTCTAGCATTTAGCAAAACACTAGGCTTCATCTGACCTACCAAAATTTAACAAATGGAAATGTCTAACAAGAATAAAATAAATGCGACAAAAGATAAACCCAAAAACAAGCAGCAAGCATGAAGTACCTGTACAATGGCCTGTGCACAAAACTTCCCAGATAGAACAGCACCCTCCATGGAAGCCAGATATTTTTGTTTTGTATAGTCACCAGCTAAATAGAAGCCCTCTATAGGAGATCTTTGCAAGGGACGGCAAGGTTCACAATTTGGGACAGTCTTGTAAACAGATCTGAGATGATCGGCAGGCAGGTCTCAGAGAGAATTGAAAAAACTAACCAACATTTTTCGATAAATATTTCAAAATAAGATGAAGATGACAGGAAAAAAGAGGACCAAGATATATAAAAAGTGTTAGTTTAACCTCGGAGTTTTGACAACATGGTATTTCACAATTTTTGCTTTTCTCTGATCTGCAGATATCTCATCAGGAAAAAGTTTTGCTAGTTCCTTCATTGTAGCATCAATTATTTCTTCATCACTGCAAGATATCCATTCTTCTGCAGGAGCAAAAACCAACTCCAACATAGACTGGTTTGGATTATAATACTCCTGTGTTTGGATACAATCGTTTTCAGTAAAAGATTGTAAATGGACATTAAATTTTCTTCATATTTGCCAATCAAACAAATAAAACGAGCCTATGCACTTTACTTCAAGGCAACACAACAATGGCTATAAATGATCAAATATTAGGCAGTCAAAATGTCAATTTTAGAAGTGCTATTTCCCTGATTGCAATAAGTTCTGTGAAATTATTAACCAAAAGCAGACAAAATACCCAATTAGGTTGTTTTGTTTTGTGCCAACTGGCAAGCATTTGCCATGTTGTATCAGGGAAGCAGGAAAAAAAAATGACTCTGTACTTGACTTGCCACATAGACTTTGAAAATCATAATTTTAAAGTATTTAACGAAAAACAAGAGATGATTGACATCTACAAGGAAAATATCAGCATCTTAAATTTGGGAAATATTGCAGCATGCATTTATGTGCCATGTATTTTGTAAATTAGTGACTGCAATTTTACCTTACATGTTACTGACATGTCAGCATATACACTAAGGAGCGGACTTCTGCATGTCAAAACAAGAGAAATATGAATTAATAAAATTTTTAGCAGGATTGGTAAAATTCAGCCTGTTCTGCATTAGTTTTAAGAATATAAACTCAATGAACAAATAAATTTTTGAATATCTCTCCGAAAAGGTAACAGCTTGTAAGAACGCAAATCTCAAGGGCATGTAACAGAACTGATAAAAAAACATATGAGCAGACCTGCTAAAAAGTAGATGATCATATGTGTTCTTTAGTTTCCTGTCAAACCTGCAATAAGGATAGCTTTGCATCAATGGACTGCTGTGCTAACATGAGAAATGTTGGCATGATGATGATATAGAAACATTAAGAAGTGTCTAGTAGCATTATCTTAAATTAATAGTGGAAAATGAGTTAGAAAGCTGAGAAAACAAGAAGATGGCATTGTTGAAATACAACATTACCAAATCATTTAACACAATCATTATAACAACAGCAATTAACTTCCTACATAGTTAGCTTGGTCAATTCCATTTCACAAAAGTCAGGCGAGTATTTATCAATATAACAAGATCGAAAAACATACACACGCATGACAGATACAAAGGATTCTTTTATTAACTATTAATGGCAAAAGACTGTATAACTGACCATATATGAACATTAATAACAGGAACTCCAACTAATGTCTCCAGCTTCTTGAAGTATGGAATCTCCTTCCAGCTATCAGGCAACAGAAGCTTCAAGATATCAACTGATGAAGCGAGGTAGAGTAATAAATTTAGAGAAATTAGACGATGGAATGAAGAAGCAATATATTGTAATAGAAAATTTCAAGCTGTACCTGGAGTGGCAAACACATAAGCATCTCCTTCAACTACTTCTCCAGTATTTAGTAAGAAGTTCTTCACTGTTCCATCATTGTTTAGTTCAATTTTCTTTATTCGTGAATTTAGCCGGACTTCACCACCTAGTGACTCAACATGATCAACAATTGGCATGCAAAGTCTCTCTGGGGGATTTCCATCTAAGAAAGCCATCTTTGAACCATGTTTCTCCTATTGATATATTAGCATCAATCCCAAAAATAGTTAGTTTCATGTTATACACAAGCAGCAAATTTTTCCATATATCATATTAAAATTGGTTGGAAAAAATCCAACATCTAGACAATTCATAGCGGAGTCATCTCCAAGACTGAGAGGCTACAAAGTTCAAGCCATAGTCTGAGACCAAACAAAAAATAGATAAATAAAACTACCAAGGTTCAACTTATAGGAAAAAATTTGAGGTAGCACATGCATTTTTCCATTTATTAACCATGAGTGATACATCAGCCATGCACCTTTCTCCATGAATGTGTATCGTACAGATACAATCACGTTTGCATAAGAGAAGAAAATCATCAGAAGTAATAGGGGAACGGACAGAGGATTATATCAAACAGAAAAATAATATATATCGATCGGCAATTCATATGGATTGTGTAGAAGTGCCATGCAACTAAAACTCAACGTAAGTGTAAAAACCGAGGAAAAACTTTGATATCAAGAAACCAAGTTTATCCGGATGACTAATGTATAAATAACCAAGAAGCACTTATGATAAGAGTACCAGCACGGTCCAATCTCCAAAGATATAGCAGTATCAGCATGAAATTCGTGGGCTGCTCATTTTATTTAAATGATTAGACCATATAAATGAGCAAGAAACTATTTCCAACATCAACACTGGATTAAAATTCCATCAATGAGCAGAAAAAGAAAAGGAACATCTTGATACTAGTACTCAATCCAAGAAATGGGGTAGAAGTTTCCATGCATCAAGAGGAATCGATAGAGAATTGCAGTTAACATACCTGAAGAAACCGGTTCAATGCTATCAATATACATTGCATTGAGAGTTCATCAGGATTAATAAAGTTTAGCGCCTTCGACATGGCAATAAACACCTCCTTAGTCACTCTATCAGGGACACCCTAAAACCAAAAGAGAGAAACAAAATAAATGCCAGCTATAGTTTATTTTGAACCGTCTATGATGTTTATTCCATTTCACAGGTACTAGAAAAAAAATAGTAACCTGCTCAACTCAAGTAATTTATGGTTAAAGGTCTACAAATAATCCTTATATGCGTGCATGTGTGCTCGTGTGTGTGTGTGTGTGTGTTAATTTCACATTTAAACATATTGCATTTGATTGGCTACATAATTTTCTATGGTATCATCTGGAATTATGTGAATGAAGTTTATCCTATGAGCACGTGATATTATTAAAAAACTATATAAAACCCTTCTTCAAATGTGAATAATGTTCCATTTGACTGTTCTATCTAGTGAAGTAATGGAGCATTTGTATGCAGAAACAAACAGAAAAGAAGGGAGGACAAAGCCATGGCCATGCTGTAAGAAGTACAAATCTTAAAGCATGCACCGATTACAGAATAGTATAAAAGCACTATAGAATAGTAGGCAAAAATGTTGCATTTAGAAGCATTTGACAGGCCAGTAGTTCATAGTTTAGAGTTTCTGCATCTTTTATCACATTGCACCATTTATCCAAAAAGCTTCAACACTGAGCTCAGTTCCCCAGTTTAATCACAGGACCAGCCACGTTAATATGTGCTGACTAATAGAAGTTCATGATTGTAGATATTAGACTGCTAAAGCATACCTGTTTTCTCATCCACTCTTGAACACTCAAACCATCCTGAGCCTCAACATAAGCCTGTCCACCAACCATCGCTGGCAGGAGTCCAATTGCAAATTTCACTTTCTCTGGCCAAGTCAGCATCTCGTTGTTCTTCAGAATTGCCCAAATACCTATATATCAAAATTGCAAAAAAGTGGCATAAAATATGTAAATGAAAAACTTAATTAAGAATGCAATAGAGCATTCCAGCAGGTGAATAGGTAGAGCAATGCTTCAAGAAGCCATTTGCTTTTCAGCTAACATTTAAGTGGTTATATTCAGATGTGCTAGTCCTAGCAAGAACTTCCAAGACGTAGTCATCAATTAGCCATATCCTTCCTAGCTCATCTTAATAACAAACAAAAAGTTGCATGCATAGAAAAGTTATAATATAAATGAAGAAATACATTAATTTCTTAGTATATACTCGGGATCTACAATAACTAGAATGATAAAGATAGAGGTATAGATATGATAGATATACAGTACAAGTCTTTGCAGAGACTTTACTAAATATGCAGAGGGAAAAGCCAGTAAATATGGCATTATTGTAGTCAGGAAAACAATGAAATTATGCTATATTGAAGGCAAAATCTATCTATCTAAAATACGAATTTTAAGAAATATCATGTATTAATAATAAACCAATTAGTCCATAAATATAAATAGGTATTCATTAGGGTTTGTTGGGGTGGGGTGGGCTCAGGTTTAAATGGAAACATCACTGACCAAAAAGGTTTAGCAAGCAGAAGAAATTCCTTACAACATTCCAAATTTAAGGAGTGAGGATTTTTAAACTCTTGTAAAAGCTAAGCAACAACATGGTGAATTTATTGTTGACAAATTTTTATAACAGTTTAGGTGGACCAAACAGTTTAGGTGGGCCAATTATAGCAATATAGTGCATAGAACCACCATGACAGGCTGAGGGCTCACCTTTTCCAACAAAACCATACAAAAAGCAATTATTAAACAAATTACTAGAGATATTGGCCTAGACATGGTTACTAATGAACTAAGCTAGCAGGGTTTTTGGAACTCAGTGTATTGAGTTCTGTAGCTTAAGATAGAATATATATATATAAAGCGACTGATATTTTATAGGAATCTGGTTGGATTAAAGATGTAAATTTTAGATCTAAACCTTTTAATAGTTGAGGCCCTCAAAAAACCAGTAAAAGACATCCAATTATGTTGAATAAGTTTGGTGGTTATGGCCTTGACTGCTTGCTCCTTGTAGTACTAAAATCAAATTTAGGTGTGGATAAGTTGTTTACCATTTAATGGTGCAGGAAGAACATCTGGAAAATCAAATCGGCCGAATTCTCCTGGCTTGTTTGGCATTGCAAATATCATAGAATGCTCCTTCCACTGCAGCCTGTCATTTATGCCAAGTTCTCCAAACAGGTTCTGTATATTTGGGTATGCTCCAACTAAGACAGGTTCAATAAGAGCAGCAGTGAAACACAAAAAATTAAAACCTTATAACTATAAAGAAATTAAACAGCTTCATCTTGCATCAGATTAGCACAATTTACAATATTCAGTTCAAGACTGGCAAAGAAACAATAAACATGAATATTTAATTGTAAAATGTTTGTCTACTATGACATGTCAATGAATGAATAATTCAGATAAATTTAATGAACAAATAATTCAGGTAAATGATGAATTAAAGCATCATCACAAGTGAAAATGTGACAAAACTAATTGAGGAATTTAGCCCAATAAGAAAATTTCTCATCAGATCAGGAGAAATGAGCAAAAGACTTGAGAAAAAAATAAGAGGCAAAATTATCCTTCCCCGAAAACACAGATAGAAAGTCCTGAAACTTACAGAATATATGCAAGCCTGTCTCATACCAGTCCCCATCATCATCTTTCCATGCAGCCACCTGTATAAAACAAATGAATGGAAACACACAGTATGAGAAGGTAAGACCTCAAGATCTTTTCCTGCAGAGAAGAAGTAAATATAGAATAATATAATTCTTCACTAGTAGAACAGCAATGCAGTAGTTAACTGTTAGAGCATTCAACATAAAGTTTTAAGAAAATATCTGAAAATACTCAAAACTGTAAGAAAAATAGCTTTATGTGAAGAGAGATAATTAAGAAAGAAAAACCAAAGAAGAAAAAGAAAATTAAAGACAATACAAATGAGGAGAGAGCTATAAATAAACAAAACAAGAAATTAAGGACTAAGGAAGAAATGGTAGGAAGAAAAATAAAGTTTTTACAAGGGAGAACTTGGCCAAAGAGAATTAGAAAGTCAAAAATAAAATGTTTTCAATTCATTAACCTACTTAATCTAAAACACAGAAGACTAATTCATATAGGCACTACAAACACCCACTAAAAATGAAATAACAAAAGATCTCACAAAAATATGTTCTGCAACTGAGTTGAAGAATTGCTGAACAAAAAACTATCCATTACTGTAATCATTCATTTTATGTTTTCATTTACATAACTAAAATTTGTTGAAACTTGGTTAAAGAAAAAAAATAGCGCATGAAAATAAAGCAGAACAAAAACCTTTCCACCTAGAACGTCTCTTGCTTCTAGTAATAAAGGTTTGTGCCCTGCATCTGCCAAATATTTTGCAGTTGATAAACCAGCCAATCCTGCAACATTTTAAGAAAAAAAGTTCTGTTATAATATAAGCAAGCTATAAAAGAGGAGAAACAAAAGTGCATGACATCATAAACCGCTGCCAAGCATCAAGTTCTTAAATTCTCACTATTTCACACACATGTCCCACATGTCCATTTCATAAGCTACACAAGAAAAGAAAAGCAATAACTCCAGAAGTTGAAAAATCTCAATACAACACTGTAATGTCTTCAAATGATATGTTCTAATTAAGTTATCATGCCAAAAAGACATTTGGAATCAACAAGACCATCCATTACGATTGAAATCAATTGAAGCTTCCAATTAATTAATCTATCAGCTCCAATCCATTTTAACCAAACTAAAATAAAATAAAATAAAAAAACTATGTGCATATGTAAGAATCAGTCAGTATTCACAGGTATTGTACTAATTTAAATTTAACAAGATAAACAAAAAGGCTACCAACAAAACAAAAATTGGATAAGATTATATATCACCTGCACCAGCAATTACAACTTTCAAAGGTTTATCTGGACGAGTAGAAGAACGAAAAGAAGATGATAAGTAAGCAGCTTCCAAGAAATTTACAGTATTATCAAGGTCGGGTCTTGGATAGTCCACACAAACTACCTGCATCATCAAACAAATATACAAGTCTAGAAACCAATGGAAACGATTCTTAATTACAACAAGAAAAAAAAAAAAGAAAAACAAAACAAAACAAACCTTCAAAGGGGAGCTGGAAGTACTCCAATATCTTGTTTTAATAGCACTTCTCAAAGCATGGCCCATAGATTCACTACTTCTAAAACCAAGTACATTGGTTTGATGACAAGAACAAGTAGGATAACCACGTCTAAAGGTGGACTGCAAATTTCTACTGTCCAAGACATCGCCATGCCAGCTTAAATTCAGTGCAGAAGATACACCTCCGTAAAGAGTCATTTTTTCCCTTTTCTAACTTCTATATTATAATTTCAAGAACCCTGCAGCGAAAAAAAAAAAACATAATCAAGATATCCAGAAAATAAAGACAACCCAAAAAAGCAAAAGGCACTTGCAATTCAATTCAAGAAAAAAAAAGAAGAAAAATCTTTTCAAGAAAACAAAACGTACCCAGGAGAGCTTAGAACTCGTGCAATTAATTCAAGGGGGAAAGAAAAAAGAAAAGAAAGAGTCTTTTCAAGAAAATAAAAGGAACCCAAGAAACCAGGTACTCTTGCAATTCAAAGAAACGGTCTTTTCAAAGAAAAGATGGAAAATGAAAAGTGAGTTAGAGGAGTACCAAGATGCTGGGAAAGGTGAAAGAAAGAAAGAAGAGAAAGAAAAGTGGTTCATGAATAAGTAAGTGGTAGTGAATGATGATGATAAACAGTTGGTGCGTCTTTGGTTGTTTTTAGAGTTAAAATTGGGAAGTGGGAATTTTGGCAGGTTTCTATGGTTGAGTTTGTTTGGTGACTTGAGAATATACTCGTTGCCTTGTTGGAGTCCATAGCAACAGTAAGACAAAATACTACCTCAACAAGTGACGAGGCAGGAATTTTTTTTAGGAGGGAGTACTTAACACACGCCTATTTATGTTTTATGACATTATTTTTCTTCATCAAGATACACAAAAATTTACATATATATAAAAAATTTTCACAAAATTAGAGAGGACAAATTAAAAATATGCTAAAATTTAGTTCCTAAAATTTTTTTAACTCCATCATTGACCTCAACTTTCTCCTTTCATTATTATCATTGTCATTATTACTGTATTATTTTTATTCTTATTTATTATTCCCTTTCTTTCTAAATATTACATCTGTTCTATAAAAAAAAATCCATTATTATCCACTTATAAAATCAAGAACACATTAATTACTTTTTTTTAAAATTACCCTTAATAATTTACATATTTTCAAAGCATATTAAATGAATTAACACTATAATTGTACTTCCTCCGTTCATTATTATCTATCCTTTTGGACAAGATTTTTTGTTTTAAATTATCTGTCCATTTAAGAAATCAAGAAGTTCATTATTATTTTCTTCCACTATTACCCTCACTTCTCTCATATTTATTGTTATTTGAAGTTCAGTTTTCTTTTCAAAACATTTAGTACTCCCTCCATTTCAAAATATTAGTCTTTTTAGAAAATGTCATTTGTTTCAAAATATCAGTCGCTTTCAAATACCAATGCAACATTAAATGCTTTTTTTCCACTTTTATCCTCACACTTTATTACTTATTACTACTTTACATAGCATATAAAAATAAAATTACAAATCTCTAAGGGTAACTTAGTCATTTCAATCATTTTTTTCCTAAAATCTAGACTAATTAATAACTTCCTTAATTCATGTGCATAACTTTAAAAGACTGATATTGTGAAACGGAGGGTGTATTAATTATTAAAGGAAAGGTAAATTAGTTTTCACAATGACTTTTTATAAAAACAAAAAAAACACTAATGATTTCATTAATGGATGTGTTTTTGTCTAAAAAGACAGGTAATAGTGAACGGAGGGAGTAATTTTTATAAAAGGGTAAATTTATTAATTTATATTAGGTTTCACTAAAATTAAGAACAATTCAATGATTTCTAAACTGTGTGAAAATGAATAATGAATTGTTTTTGTGGAACGGAGGTAGTATCTGTCGTTTAAGATTTGTGCACACATATTAAGAATAATCATTAAATCATCTAAATTTTGAGAAAATATATTTTTACTGACTAAATTACCCTCTACCTCGCTCTTCTTTAATTAATTATAATAGTTGTAATTTATAGTGTTACTAAGGATAAACTTAAAAAAAGTGTCGTTAATACTTTATTGATTTTTGTAAGAGATAGATAATTTCAAACAAAAAAATTCTAAAACGGTAATTATATTAGAACAGGAGTATTATTTTTCATGTTTATTATTTTTATGAAATCGGGTCTTCTCTGTTCTATACAATAATTAGTGGCCACTCCAAGGAAACAAATGAAAAGGAAGTGCCACTTGTTGGTGCCCGCTATGCCTGGGTTCGATTATCAAGTCTGCTCATCTCTCAAATAAGTCCAAAATTCTGTTAAAAATAAATATGAAGGTCCTCAGGTTAGAAAAAATACGAACACTAATGATATTAACGGTCCTAGCTCCGTAAGTCCAGTCTAACAACTGACACCCGTCAAAATAATTTGAAAAGGAAGGATAAATGGTTAGGAGTTATATTTGGAAGATGCAGAGTAAGAATCAGAAAGTTTTAACTTTTACCAAAATAAAATCAACATGCAAATTAAATTTTTTTTATAATAATTTACTTTAATTCAGATTACGACCTTAAGTTTAATGTATGAGTTCTTTAATATCTCATTTTAACAGATTTTGTGAATTATTT
>CANYLF011352169.1:0-11125 GCA_948193215.1 Bocquillonia castaneifolia | reverse complement strand
AAAAAAAGCTTGAATAGCTTTTTATGAAGAAAAACTTCACAAGCAAGCTTGTTGTGAAGCACCAGGTGCGCATGCTCAATATGGCAGAATGTACACCTTTGAAATCACACCTTGATGAGTTTACATCCATTTTGATGGATTTAGAAATTATGGATGTTAAGTATGATGAAGAAGATTTGGCTCTCATTTTGCTTCGTTCTTTACCTCCCTCTTATAAGCATTCCAGAGATACTTTGATTTTCAGTAAAGAAACACTTTCTGTGGAAGAGGTAAAAGAAGCTCTTTTGTCAAAGGAGCTTATAGATAAGGAGTTAATTTGTTCATACCACTTACCAGAACCCCGCAGATGGTGTACTAGTTTGTAGAGGTGCTAGTGGAAGAAATTCTAGCAGCAGTTGCAGGCATAAAAATTTGACTTGTAAATATTACAAGAAGAAAGGGCACATTAAGACCTTTTTTTAAGTTGAAAAACAAACAAAAACATCAGGAACCCGCTTAAACCAATGTTGTTGGAGATGAGTCTGGAAAGTGAATTCCCTGTTGTGACTAAAGAAAATGATGCAATGAGCCAAGGATGGATTTTTTATTTTTGTTGTGCATGTCATGTTTGTCTCAACAGAGATTGGTTTTCTACTTATGAATTTTTTAAAGGTGGAGTTGCATTCATGGGTAATGGTCAACCTTGCAAATCTACTAGCATCGATTCAGCCAAAATCAAGACATCCGATGGTGTTGAAATCACTTTAGTTGATTTTCAAAATATTCCATAAATTTCTTCGAATCTGATTTCTTTGTCCACTTTAGATGTTGGTGGATTTAGTTTTATTAGTAATGACAGGTTTTTAAAGTCGTTAAAGGTGCCACATTTGTGATGACAGCTCGTGATACGAAACCAACACTATTGGATTAGCTAAATTCGGCCAACAATGGTGTTAGATATGTTCAAACACAATTTAGATGGATATTAACTCACCAAACGTGATAAAACCTCTTCCTATAAACGAGAAAGCAACCTTACCAATAATGTCAATTTCATCTCCCCAAAGATCTAACTTGTTGTTTGCAATTACAAAACGAAACTAGCACATTTAGCAATATAACTACTAAACCCTCTAGTTATAATTAGATTAATGCTCAAGCAATCTATGAACAAACAAGTTAACAGATTGATTAAGGTAGATACGAAACTAATCTAATCAACTTAGGTTAATTTCAAGAAATCAATAAGGAACACCTTAATGACAAAGGCAACGCCTTGAGAGAATTTTGTAAAGCAAATTTTAAAAATTATATTAATAATGACTAAGGTTTGGGCGGCTGCCCTACATCCCATTTATATATAGGTTCAAAAATAAATAAACAAACACTAAAAAAAAGGCCCTTTAGCAAAAGGAAAAAACGGTTGCAAAAAGGCAAAAACTGGTCGTAAAAAGTTATCAGTGACCGGAAAAATCCGATCGCATCCCCCCGTAACAGGCCTTGCCGCAAAAGCTATTTTACGACCTGAAAAAGCAACCGGATGCAAATGATCTTTTGCGAAAGGGTATATGGTGGTTGAAAATAATAGTTAATAGCGACCATGTATTTGAACAATTGCGACAAAATTCCCTTCGTTAAATGATAGATACATGTATGATTATTTTATTAATTGGTTTATTTTGGAGTAATTGCGACAGGTGATACCTTCACTAATTTAAAAGATATATAATTTTTTTTATTATTTACATCTTAATGGTAGTTGTTTATAAGCTTAAATTTATATTCATTTTATCATACAGATACAAAATCAAAACAATTGATGGAACCATAAAATTATCGAATTATAAATAAAACCAATGATTTATAGGCTAGGAAAGAATTTATTCCATAAATAAGATTCATTGCACTTAAAGTGTTTGGACTTACATAATGTTTCATTAAACGAATTTAAATTAACTAAGTAACAGTGTCGACACAAAAATATTTTTGTAATCAAATGTAAATGTAACACCCATTTTATATTTTCTTAATATAACATTCATTTAACATGAGTTGCATGCATAAACATGATAATATGCATACATTTGCATGGATGTAGAAATAAATTTTAAACATGCAAAAAGAAAATAATTATATATTACATATTTATACATAAATGACATTTTATATTGATGAAAGGTATTTAAGTCATTTCACATGAGTAAATAAGGGTATTAAGGAAATTTTAAAATCTACATATCATATTTATTTTATTCAAAAACATCATCTTTGGAAGAATTAATTTAATTGGTTAAATAAAGATGAAATCTTAAAACAACCAATTAAATTAAGACACATTTTTTTTTATAAATGTTGTTGTATTATTGAAGAAGACCAAGAGGGGTGGTCTTAATAATACAAAGAAAGAAAGGAGGAGGGGTTACATATTATGGTATTTGTGGATAGGGTAAACCTGAATATTTGCATTTTGTTAAAAATGCAGCGAGGTCCAAGCTTGAGTAGAAAATGTCCTTTGGCTTAGGTTCAACTTCGAAAATCTTTTTGTTTCTCCACTTCTAAATTTCCCGTACCAAAATCAACCATAGTGAAGTAATAAAAGGTTTTTGAAATTTGCCTTTAACTATGAAGCTGAATTGGGTGAAGAAATCGGGAAGATTATAAGGCATTACAAAAGTTATTTTCATCCAATTGAAGAGATCACACCAAATTGAGTAGGCCAGTTTATAGTGCATTAGAAGAAATTCTTGTGTTTCAAGTTTGTCACAGAATTGACAAGAGATATCTTCAATTTGCATGTGAAGTGTGTTTGCAAGGAAGGATCGTGTGGGCAGTTTTTGGTGAAGGGTAGTCTAGATGCAAAATTTATTTTTTGGCAAGAAAATGGAAGACCAGCATAAGCGAAAATGAGGAATTTTGGTGTACTTGGCTGTCATATAAGCGTTTACAAAGGAGCCAGCAATGTAGCTTGAGGAAATGTCTTTTTCCCATATAATTTTGTCTTCACCTGCAATTGAAGGATAACAGGCTATGATGTCTTGTAGCTCTTCAAGGCGATCAAAATGTCAAAGTCTGAGGTTGCGGGACCAGTCAGGCCTACCATGGCTGAGAAGCAGCGAAGTCTTTGCTAAGGATACTCTAATTGATTTATCAGAAGCCAACATGAATAAGTCTTGAAAACTTTCAGACAAGGGTTGAGAGTGTTTCATCCATCTATCTTTCCAAAATTGGAAGCTTGTTCCGTCCCCTAAACTGAATTTGCAAGAACTTATAAACAATTCCCAGAATTGATGGTTAGAGATGCAAACCTGGTAGATACCTTTCCAAAGATGCGAAAGGCAATTTTGGTTTGCAGAAGAGATGTTTGTCCAAGAGGAAATGTGGTTCATGTGCAGAGCAATCTGGTTCCAAATGAAGCTCGATGTTGTTAAACGGATCTTCCAAACCCATTTCAGAAGTAAACTTGCATTTCTAAGAGGAAGAGGGCAGATTCCCAGTGTCCCATAATAAAAAGGCTTACAGATATTATCCCAAGAAACTTTACAAAGAGACCTCCCATTAGGGTCTCCTTTTCATAAAAAATTTCTCATACAAGTTTCAAGTTTCTTTGCAATGTTGACTGGAAGCTTAAAAAGTGACATAAGATAAATTGGTAAACTACACAGAACTAATTTAATGAGAATAAGTCTACCAGAGTAAGACAAGCAAGATCATTTCCATATAGCAAGTTTTGAGGAGAACCTACTCAGTAGGGGTTCCCAATCTTTTAGTCTCAGAGATTTGAAGGACAGTGGAACTCCAAGGTAGGAAATAGGGAGTGAATCAACTCTGCAATTGATTATTGAGGCACATTCATTTGTGAAGCTAATAGGAACACCAACTCCTATAAGGGAGCTCTTTTCAAAGTTTATTTCTAAACCCGAAATGAGTTCAAAGCATCTCAAGATACGAACATAAGCTATAACCTCTTCCTTTACTGTAGGTAGAAAACATAAAATGTCATCAGCAAATTGCAAAATAGATATTGGAGTCAAATCGATTGATACCCAGAATCCCTCCATGTGACCATCAGATATTATTTTGTTGAGGATTTGCTTTAGGCCTTCTACTGCAATTACAAAAAGGAAAGGAGACATTGGGTCTCCTTGCTTAACCCCCTTGCATAAGTCGATAGGAGAGGAGGCTGATCCATTTACCAGAATGCCAGTTGAGGATCCAGTCCAGTAGTTGATCATCCATTTAATCCATGTTTCTGAGAAGTTCATTCTTTTCATAACAGAGATCATGTAGTGCCAAGAAACACTGTCAAAAGCTTTGTGGAAATCCAGCTTTAAAAGAAAGGTGGGCTTTTTAGAGGAGTGGATGAAGTGAACTAATTCTGTTGCAATGAATGAGCAATCATGAATGTTTCTATCTTGGATGAAGGCGAACTGAGAATCAGAGATAATGTAAGGTAAAATTTTCCTTATTCGAAAAGATAGAATTTTTGAAACAGTCTTGTATAAACCATGAACTAAACTGATAGGTCTGAAGTTCTTAAGAGAGGTGGAGCCGGCTATTTTTGGAATGAGGACAATGTAAGGGGTCTTTAAAATGTTTGGCAGGGTATCGAACTTGTGAAAGTTGCTTAGGATTGTGGTGATGTCTCTCTTCAAAAAATCCCATGATTTCCTGTAGAAGTAAAAATTGAACCCATCTGGTCTTGGAGCTTTACTTGGGTCACATGATTTGATTGCATTCCAGGCATCTACTTCTATAAATTTAGTAGTGAGCATTGCATTATCTTCATGAAGAAGAGATTTGAATGAAAAAACTTCCAGGCTAAAAGGATAATCATTGTTAGCTGAGAACAGAGAAGTATAAAAATCAATGATAGCATTCCTAATACTCAGGGGGTCAGAGTAAGTTCCATAATCATCCTGAATTGCTGTTATTCTGTTGTCTGAAATAGGAGGAAGCAATTTTATGAAAGAAAGAGGAGTTGTTGTCTCCTAGAAGAGTCCATTTCAATCTTGATTTCTAATGCCATATAGACTCTCTTTGTCCGTATAGCTTTGTCAAGTTGCCTTTCATTCTTGCCACATCTTGCTTTTGGAGGATGCTAAGAGGCCGTGAGACTGCATCATTAGTGTTTGCCAATATTTCTTATTGTGGAGATTGAATTTGCTTGTCAATATCTCCGAAAACTTCCCTATTCCAGGTGCTAATAGATCTACGAAAAAGATTAAGTTTTAAGGATATAGGGGCATTTGTATAAGTATTATTAATATTTTCCCAAGTTGTAGCCACAAAGGGAGCAAAACGATCATCATTCCACCAGGTATTAATGGATCAGAAGGGTCGGCTGCCCCAATTGAAATTGATAGAGGATTTGAACACTAGTGGAAAATGATCTGATAGTAGAGTGTCCACCATTGAAACTGATTGACATGGCCAAAAAGAAGACAAATTGTTAGAGGTGAACACTCTATCAATTCTGGAGAAGGAGTTGATGTTGTGTCATGTATAATTTATTCCATAAAGGGGAAGATCTTGAAGCTCAGCAGAGTTAACAAAATCCTGAAAGTCCATGATTGAGGTTGTAAGAACAACATTTGATCTCTCCGATGTGTGTAGGACCTCATTAAAGTCTCTTATCACCATGATATTGTCAGTTCCTCTAATGACAGAAATAAGATCTTCCTAGAGAAGGGTTCTCTCAGAAGCATCATTAGGAGCATAAACTACAAGAAGAAGGAATTGAACATCTTGAGAAAAAAAAAATAAAACCCAATTGGATGAACAAGAAATAAGAGAGCATTTTAGAAGATTGGTGTTCCAGGATAGAACAATTCCTCCCGAGCTTCCTGTGGAAGGAATCATAACAAGGTCATAATCAGAGTGCATCCAAAAACCTTTCAAACAAAAATGACTAATTGTTTGTTTTTTAGATTCAACAAAATCAAAAAACGACAAATTATGTTTAGTAATAAAAGACTTCATGAAAGATTGTTTTGAGGGATTAATTAATCCTCCCCTGATATTCTAGAATGCAAAATTAATTGACATAAAAGAATGAAGACACTTGGAGGTAGAAGATCTATACTCTATTCTTTGGTCATATTTCCTTGAAGACTATCAATAATGACCTGCTTGTCATTTGTGTTGAACAATCCCACTTCATGTCCTAACTTCCAGGTTTCTTCAGCTTCACAAATTGAAGTAGAAGAAGAATGAGAGTCTCCATTTTTCAAGTTCATATTTTCGATGTCAATACTGGATTCTGTTGATGCAGTTTCTATCATTGATCCAAGGCTTCCTTTGTGAAGTAAATTTCTGAATCTTGGATGTCAACTCTCATCAATTTGCATGGCCATCTTTTGATTGTCGATTTGCATGGCCTTAATAGGAACTTCAATTTGTATGGCTACCATTGGTGTTGAAGTTGGTACTTCTGATGTTTCTTGATAAGTGGTCTTTGGACTTTCAAATCGATTTTGAACGTCAAAGTGGATGGCAATGGGTGTCAATAATTCCTTGTTGGTATGTGTTGGAGAGAAAGGAACTGTTGTAGTGGAGCCATCATTTCTCACATGATGGGAATGATTTTCTTTTATTGGAGGGACTTGTTCAAATCCGCTTTTTGCATTGTCAATGGGGCCTTCATTCAAGTGTTTTTCCATAAAGCTATTAGGTGTCTATTGGGCAATAGAGTGTGGTGCCATTACTATATTAAAAAGAATGTCTTGAGAAAATGGTGGGACATTATCATTGTTTAAAGAAAGCGAAGGTGGTTTAAAATTTGAAGCATTCGGGTGCTTTCTCTGTGGGATTCCATTAATTTTATGAATTTTTCCCCTGCGAGAAGTGTTAACAAAAGGTAAATTAAGTGGTTCTTTAAAGCATGATGATGTTTGCCCTTTATTTCTTGAAGAAGAATCTTTTTCTAGCACTTCTTTTTCCATATGAAATGCTGGGTCGATGTAATGAATTCCTTTGGGTCAAAAGGAGGAGGTTGAAAAGAAAGACGATGAGAGGGAAGTGGGGTATGTATGTTAGAAGGAGGAGCTGGCCGATTTGAATTAGAGTGCAAAGTAGTCGTTGGAGAGGAATCTTTGTCTAAAGCAAATGTTTCCATTTGAAATGGTGGGGTTGAGGTAATGAAAATAGGGGGTTGAATGGAATGATGAGGAGAGGAAGGTAGGGTATTTGTGTTGGTAGTAGATGATGGATGTTTTGAAACGGTATGCTGCATAGGATTTGAATTTTTTGAGGTATTCATTTTTAGATCGGAGCAGTTATCTTCTCTGGTTAACTTTGCATATGAGCTTTCTAGTTCACTAGTTGCGTGAGAATGTCTGTTTTTATGTGAGAGTTGAAGGTCGTATGCTATGAGTTTTTAAGGTTGGGACGTAGCAGCTTCTTCTTAGGTTTCTAGGACTTCGAAATGTTCAGAGATTGGATCTGAATCAAAGTCTGATTCTGGGTAAGAAGATTCAGAAAGGTCAATGAAAAAATTATCATTAGATTCGAATATATGAATCCGAAAAGATGAGTTATTCACAGTAACATTGAATTTCCCATTGATAAGGCTACCAGGGATAGAGAGCAAACAAGAAATGGAGTCTAGACGTCTTAGCTTAAAAAGATTTTCATGAAAGCTGATGAAAGTCCCAAATTTTGATGCTAAGAATTCACAAATTTCAGGAGTCATGAATTGTGGTGGAATGCCGAAGATATCAATCCAAGCAATTCTCTCATTTAGATTGGAGCAATCAGAAATAGGTGTGACTTGTTTGATAAATTTATTCAAGAAAACATAATCTCCTCCCATAAAAACATATGTTGCATCTTTGCTATGAAAGTGGATAACAGCTTTGTGACCACCTAAAGAGGATACCAATTTGTATGCATATCCATGTTCCTCCAAGATCTTTGGAAGAGCAGTTAAGTATTGATTTTTTCGAAGAGTGATGCAACATGTACTCTCAAGCCATGGAGGAGGAGAGTAAGTCCCTTGGAAGTTGAAACAAATTTCTGGAGTAGATAGGAGCCCATGATCAAATTTTGGAAAGATCACTTCAGCATACAATCTATTGTCCCTATGCGCAGGTTTCATAGTAGATTTGGAGGCTTCAGATTTTGATGAAGCAGGTTTTTGGATTGGATGAGCAATAGGTTTCTATGGATACCTGGCCTAGAAAGCCTTTAATTTAAAAGAACTAATGTTGATACGATTGATTCTATTGATAATAGATACTGAGCTATGATCTTGGTGAATCTTGATAAAGCCAAAAGGCAGGTTTCTAACATTCCTCTTAGAAGCAAGAGTGATGATTCCATGTACATTGTTTTCAATAAAAACACGATGGAGTTTATTGACAGACCATCCATTTGGAAAGCCTTCGAAATAAATGACCGAGGGGTCAGGATTCTAGGGAGAAGGGTAGCTATGATTGATGGTTGATCGGAAAAGGTGAGATCAGAGACGGTAGGAAGGATTGTGGCTGTAGTTGGGATTGAGGGTAGGGTTTTAGGAGAGAGATTTAGGCATGGATTGGTCTTTTTCTTTATCAAGAAGTTTTCTTAAATTAAGATAATTAAAGATAAAAGATAATAAAAAAAATAAAATAAAAGAGTGACTCATTAGATTGATTTTAGTCAAAAAAAAATATTATCTTTGGTGGAATTAATTTAATTAGTTAAATAAAGTTGAAATCTTAAAATAACCAATTAAATTAAGATAATTAAAGATAACGGATAATAAAATAAAATAAAACAAAACAAAACAAAATAAATAAGAGATCTTAGAAATAGAGGAGAGGGCTGGAGAAGATTGAGAGAGTAAGAGAGTGTGAAAAACAAAATTTTTAGTAAATTAAAACAAAATCAAGATCAACAAATGATTAAAGCTTAATTCGGTAAGTTCTTTCAATTAATTTTTCTTATTGTTATTAAGGTTAAAAAAAAATTGGGCAAAATTAGATATATGCTTTAAACATGTAATTAAAGTAAAATCAAGAAGAAAATAATTTTTATTTCATGAAAAAGTTTGAAATTTTGAAGTAAATTTTAATGATAAATAAGTTGTTATGCTGTTGAAATTCTGCACCCGAACTCTTCAATAAAAATTTAATATCTTGAGCTACAGAACTCCGAATGAGGTGATCTTTGTGGCCACGGAAACCATAAGATGTTCTCTAACACCCTGTAAAATTTCATAAGAAAATTCATTCATTTGGTTGGTCGTTTTTAATTAAACTTTTTACTACTCTGTTAATTTGAGTTGTAATGCTAAAAATATCATAACTTGCTTTGTATAAATGATATTAAGGTGATTCTTGTTGCTACGGATTCTATATGGATAGGAGTACAAATATGGAAGAGATGAGATTTTTAGCTTATCTCTATAAATTTTAATAATAATTTAAAGATCAATTGTATATTTTGCCTAGTTAACGGAATAATTAACGTTATTATTTTTCATCTAAATGTAATATATATATAATTATGTTTGGGTTTTGATTATCAACTGAATATATATTAAATATATTTAGGTCCTACAGAAGGTAAGAAGAATACAATTATTAACAAATGACCTTTACAAGCATAAAAATTTAAGTGTGTTTAAATAAGTAAGTAAATAGTTAATTCTAACTATTTGTGCATATTTATTTATGTTAATTTTATTTAGTTGAATTTAATTATTATGGAATTACTAGTGAATGATATAAGTAGATTAAATATATAAATATGTTTTATTATATATAAATTGTGCTAATATTATTTGAATATTTTGATGTGAAATTTAGACAGTGTTGTATTTTGAAGATGTGAGCTGTGATGTGAATTTGTAATTGTGTTTTACCTCATATGAATGAGATGCTTATTTCAAAGGTGATTTTGTGTTTCCAAAAGGCTAACACCAAACATTTGCAATGAGTTTTATAAATGGCTAGCTCACAACCAACCCTAGTGTTTCTCCAACTCATAAAGAATTGACACTAGTACAATGGATAACTAATTCACTCAACCCAAACAACAAATGCTCTAGAGTTCTAGCTATCTAAAATCAAACAAAAAGTAATTACAATATGAGAAATAAATTCACAAGAGTTTGGCTATCAAAGAATTAATGTTCTTAGTTAAAGAACATTTATGATGGGCATTTATAGCCAAAATACCCAAAACTAGCTGTTAGAAACAACCACAAATGTGTGTCTAACGTCTACAAACTTTTGCATTAAATGCACTTAAAAGTGACAGGTCGCGGGCACGGTTCCATCAATCACGGGCGCGATCTGTCCAACGGCTAGTTTTTTAGAATCTTCCTTGAATGTCGAGGGGGCAACTTCCATTGCGAGCGCGAGATGACCATGCAGAGGATGCCTTTGAAAATGGTCTTCTGTTTGATTAAATCACGGGTGCGATTTTACTTATCACGGGCGTGACCTGAGTGGCCAGAGAAGCCTTAAAAATTGGACCTTCTGTCTCATCAAATCGCGGGTGCGATTTTGGTGGTCACGAGTGCGATTGAAGCTGGCAGGCCCTTCGAGTTTTTCACCAAAAGTCCTCGGTGCGATCTGCATGTCGCGGGCGGGATGTGTTCCATCTCGCGGGAGGGATGTGTCCTATATCGCGGGAACGATTGTGGGATCGCAGGAGCGATATTGTGCCACGGGCACAATTTCCCTTATCTCGAGCGCGATTTACACGAATAATCCAAAACTAGTTTCAAAACCAACATACACACTTGGAAAGTTTGTTAGACAAAGATAAGAGGTTGTTAAACTCAAAATAAGATGGATTGATGCCACTAAGACTAACAATCTCTCCCTTTTTGAGTTTGACAACCAAAGAAATATCTAAGTTAAAAAGCTTAAAATCAAAGGAGTTAAGTGTGTGAGTTGATGGAATTGCTCCCCCTCTACTTGTGCTAGGTTTTGAAAACCATTAAAATAAGGGGATTTATCCCCGTTTGTCAACTCAAAAGCACAATAAGAGTAAAGAAGATAAGAGAACAATAATGGAAAAAGAGAGAATATCCATTAAAAACATAAAATTTCATTCATTAAATACACATGAATGAATACAAGGGAGCATAAAATAGATAACAATTATATATATGATGGAAACAAAGAGATGAAAAAATAAAACATGAGAATGCATG
>CANYLF011352009.1:0-15988 GCA_948193215.1 Bocquillonia castaneifolia | reverse complement strand
TTACTTCAGCAAACCATAAATTCTTCAAATCCTTAAACTTCTTATCAACAACCTTCTCAAAATTAATATTCCTATCTCCAACTTCTTCAACACCAGCAGAATCAACCTTTGAAAAACCAGCATCTCCAGCATCTTCAGAATCTTTATTCACAATGATAATTTGATTGTTTTTGTTAAGATCTTTCAAAAAGAACATCCTCTCCTCATCATCAATGGCAGAAACATTCTTAAAATCCACCTGTTTATGTAGAAAAAAAAAATAAAAACACAATAAAAATAAGAACAACATATAAGAAACATATAAGTTACCTTTATTAAACAAATAAAATTAAAGAAAAGAGAATATACCTTACCATTATCAAATAACCTCTTATCAACATGGTGATCTAAAGAAACATCAAAAGGATACCATTTAAGGTATCAACGAGGTACAACATCTTTATTCAACTCTACAAGATATGTTGGAACCTTACCAGCACCAACAATGCACTCAAGAAGCCAAATATTCATAGCATACCTAAAACCATAAGGCTTATACAAATAAGAATCACTTAAAGTCATATTCCTTTAACTCACGAGTTTGTGCTTATTCGAAACAACAAACATATCATAACAATGCTTCCCCCCAAGGGAACTCATCACAATATTTGCTATCAATCACGTTAATAAGGTACCTATCAACTTTATAGCTAGACTTCACATCGGTCCACATCAAAAAGCAAAACAGCAGGTAAACTTTGGCAAACTTGACAGCGTCCTCATCATTATTCCATGGCTTTTGCAAAAACTCCTTTTCTAAGTCTTCCCTATCCAATCTTGGAATACGACTAAGAAAACTATCATAAAAACTATTTTCATTCACCACCCTAAATTTATCCTCAGATCTAGAACATTTCAAACCACTAATATAGCCAAATTCATACAAATCAAACCTCAACCTCTTGTTCCTAAATTCAAACCAAAAATCATTCTTTTTGTAGAACAATTCCCTCAAAAGGCTGAGGTTGAGGTTGAAAAGGCTGAATGAAAACACTAAATGAAAAGGCTGAGGTTGGAAAAATCTAAAATCAACCAAACCAATAAAATCACCAAAACACGAACCTTTAAACATATCAAGTTGCTATGCACTAAGAGTACCACGTATGTTTCTCAAAACATCAAATCTCTTACCACCAAGAACCCTATTCACAGGAAAAACAAAATCAAAATCCTGCCATAAAAAAATGCGTTCATCAATGCTACGACAATATATTTACAAGCATCAAACTTCTACTAGCTAAGAAACAAATAAGAAACAGTTAATAAACATATATGAAACACATAAAAAATTTCCAGTTTAAGGTATGAAATTTCAAAAATACAATCAAAATGCCTCAAAAAAATATTTAAAACCATCAAAACTTATACAAGATAAGAAAACAAACAAGAAACATATAAGAAACAGATAAATTATCAAAAAAAAAAAGAAACAGATAAGAAACAAATAAGAGACATATAAGAAACAGATAAAATAAACCTTATGTGCTTCATGTTCATCTCCATGAACAGATTCTCTTGGAATATCCACACTTACAACTGGAGAATCAAACTTCTTCTTCCTTCTAGAAATAATTTTAACATTTTTGCTACCTTCTTTTACAAAATCAGAATCCCTAACATCTTCATCCTTCTTCCTCTTCCCTCTACTATCACTACATTGTTTACTAGCAACATCATCTTTCTTCTTCTTCATTTTAGATGACTTCACAACAGTATCCTTCTTTTTAGAAGCCTCCTACTTCTTCTTATCAACTACCTTCTGTATTTTAGCAATCTTCACAACACCAGAAATAATATGTTCATCATCTGAAGACATTTTCTGTAAAAGTAAAACAACAAAATAAATAATAACATAAAAAAAGAATAAAAAAACTTGTTTCTTATTTGTTTCAACACAGTTAGATGCTAAGATCCATTTCAAAATTTAAAAAAAAATCAAGAGACAATAAACCCTAAATTTAGATATCTAGGCATTAAAAAAATACCAAACCGTAACTTAAAAATTATGACTAATTAACTAAAAAAAATAAGAACACGTATTGAAAAACACTAACAACACAAAGAATTAAAAATAAAAATAAAAAACAAAACAAAAATTTTTAAAAAAATACCTCTCAAGTACAAGAAATCGAAATGCAGGAGCGACAGAAAAAAGTTGACAGTAAAAATCCACAAGAAGAAGACGAGCAGCAACGACAAACCACAATAAAAAAACAAACACAGACGAGAACAAAAACGAAAACGAGAAGCAAATTTATGACGTCAAAATGGAGATTATAGGAAAAAACAGAGAAAATAATGAACTGGAAAAAAGAATAACTCTAAATATAGCAATTATTTGAGTGAGAATAACTAAAAAAAAGATTAGTAATGGAGAAGTGGATGAGAGAAATGAGTAACTGTTGTAGTCGTGAAAGTGAAGTGAGCAGAGTTGAGAGAAGAAAAAACATAGAAGAGAAAAAAAAAGGGAGTGAAAATGAGCTGGGTAAAAAATATAAATATTTTTTTAATTAGGGTAAAAAAAATAAAATGAAGGGGTAAGAAAGTAAAATAAAATAAAAAAATGTATATGGTGCTAAAATTTTGGTTTTTAAGGTAAGGGGCCTAATTTCCTCAAAATGAATAATTTAAAATTATATGCAATATTACCTAATAAAAAAGAAGTGAATTTGATATACAAAATTAGTATAATTTTACTTAATTAATTATTGTTTGATAGGTAAAAAAATTAAAACTTTATATGTGGAATATGTTAATTATAAAGTTGAGAAGTGAATTTTATCAAATACAACAGATAATTATTTAAACCAAATGTTAGATAAATATATCCAATGGGAATGCAATTAAATATTACATTAGGGAGTACATGTTGGTCTCTTTGGTTTTGGAGGAATAATTTTGTGTTTAATGATAATTATATTGATATTGACAGCCCCTTAGACTTCATTAAACATAAATGTTTGGAATTTATAGCAAGTGAGGAGCAATGCAAGACGCTTCAGAAGAATAGACCATATCGTCAACTGAGATTAGCAATTTGGAAACCTCCTGAAGAAGATTTTGTGAAGATCAATACAGATGGAGCTCACAATATTCAGTCGGGCATGGCATCAGCAGGTGGTCTTATTAGAAATAATAATGGTGATTGGATAATAGGCTTCATCCATTACATTGGTTCTTGCTTCCCTTTGGAAGTTAAACTTTGGGGCGTTCTGATGGTTTAACCCTTGCACGGAAGTTGGGTTTCAAGAAAGTTGAATGTGAAATGGACTCTACTATTGCTTGTGGTGCATTAAATGATCAGCTTCATCTTAACGGGAATAGCCGTGCTCTTGTCAACCAAATCAAGATAATTCTGAATAAAGATTGGGAGGTAAAATGCCTTCATGTTGTTCATGAGGCTAATATTTGTGCTGATAAATTAGCTCATCTTGTTGACAAGCAGAATTTTTGATATGATGGTTCTTGAAGAGCCTCCTTTAGATATCATGGGTTTTTTTGCCGAATGATGCAGCTAGTATAGGAAGACTTAGAGATTTTGTTTCTTAGTTTTTTTTTCTTGTTTGTTTTTGGGCTTTGCTCATCTTTAACGACCAAAAAAAAGGCCGAATATATACTTTCACCCCTAAACTTTATATGGTTGATCTATTTCACTTCTCAACTTTATAATTAACACATTCCACATATAAAGTTTTAATTTTTTTACCTATCAAACAATAATTAATTAAGTAAAATTATACTAATTTTGTATATCAAATTCACTTTGGATAACATTATATACATAATTATCTACAAAATTAACATTTATTGGTTGATCCATTTTTTAATGCATGTTAATGCGTTGAGAATGTGTTATACTCTACATTAATGTGTTGAGAATTATTGCATATATACAATAAAAAAATTATAAGAAATTTTTTTTGAAGCAGCACCATTTAAAAAAAGGTTTAAATTCTTCGAGTGGGAGAACTTAATTTTTTTAATATTTTTTTTGCATGATAATTATTAATTATTGAATTTATATGAGATTCAATTTTATATTGGTGGATATATGAATCTTCTGTGTTTTATTTTTGTTCTTGACCGATTGTAAAATAATTTTTGGACTTACATGTTAGGAGATGATTTGATCGATTGTAAAATAATTTTTGGACTTACATGTTAGGAGATGATTATTTTCTATTAGCATTTTTTCGATCCAAGTGTGTAGGAAAGATATTATTTTTAATTAAAGTCAAGAATAAAAATTGATGGTATTGTGCCTAATTTAATTGTGATATGCGTAGTGTCATTATTGCTTCCAAAGGATTGATTGTTGAACTGGCCAAAGATGACAGACTTGATGGGAAAAACAATGATATTTGGCATAGGAAAGTTAAATACATGCTAAATGAGAAAGAGGTACTCGAGACCATAGCTAATGCAGTGGTTCCTCTTGAAGAAGGCAACACAGCCCAATATCGTCGTGACCAAGCTGCCTATGATAGCTGGTTTCACAAGGATCGCAGTGCACGCTATACTATATTAGCATGCATGCATGATGATTTGATCAAGGAGTTTGAGGTATTCCCTATAGCAAAGGAAATGTGGAATCAGTTGAAAATCAGGTTTGATAGCACAACAGCAACGCGGCTGTGTGCTCTAACCTTGAAACTCAACCAATATATGATGGATCCCAAGCATTCTATGACTAGGCATCTTAGAGAGATCGATGATTGGGATGATTAGAGAGCTAAAATCAGTTGGAAGTGACATCTTTGATGAACAACAGGTTCTTCAGGTCCTTAGGTCACTTCCTGAGCAAAGCTGGGGACATGTTAAGTTGGTGCTTACCCATAATGACAGCATCAAGAACTTTGTTGATTTGTCCCGCCATATTGAACTTGAAGCTGAGTGAAAAGAAATGAATCATTCTATTGTTCTTGTTGTTCAAGCTGGTCAACGAAAAGGCAATAGGCATTATCGTAAGGGACAATGGAAGCATGCAAAAGGCAATGCTGGGAATCAAGCTCCTAATGATGGGTGAGTAGCTAAGCCACGTAAGGGTAAGCGTGGGAAGAAGAACCTGAATAAGGTCAAGTGCTACAATTGTCAAAAGATGGGTCACTTCTCTCGTGATTGCATTGAGGAGAAGAAGACTCAGGAGCAACAAGGCACATAACTAGAGATCGAGCTGGATTTGTGGATTATCATCGAATGCCTGCCAAAAGTCATTATCTTACCATGGGTAATGATACCCAGGAAGAAGTCCTTGGAGTTGGTACTTATCAACTAAGGTTACGGAATGGACGCACTTTGTTATTACATGATGTGCTTTTTGCATCTGGTGTTCGATTTAATCTACTTTCCATTCAAGCACTTTTGGCTTTAGTTTTTCCATATAAATTTGAGGATACTTATTTAGAGATTTATTTGCAAAAGAAGTTTTATTGTTATGGTCATTTGAGGGGAGACCTTTTCTATTTGGATTTGAATTTGAATTTTAATAAAGATTGCCTTGATTTTACTTCTTTAATGGCTTCTTCTAATGTTGTGGTTGATTCTTTGACATGGTATAAAAGATTGGGCCATGTAGGACAAAAAAGAATGATAAGATTGGTTAAAGAAGGTCTATTGGTACCTCTAACAAAAATCAATATGCCTACTTGTGAGCCTTGCTTAGCAGGAAAAGCCTACAGAAAGCCTTTTGGAAAGGCCAAATGGGCGTCTCATCCATTAGAGCTAATTCATTCAGACATTTATAGACCTATGAATGTTAGGGCATATCATGAAGCCTTTTATTTTATAACGTTTATAGATGATTATTCTCGCTATGGTGTAGTATATTTGTTATCTCATAGATCAGAAGCTTTGGAACATTTCAAACATTTTTTGATCGAGGTTGAGAATCAAAAAGATTGTAAAGTAAAGGCTTTACGTACTGACCGGGGCCGAGAATATCTAACTGAACAATTCAAAGAACTATGTGAAGAAAAAGCCATTGTGAGACAATTAACTATTCCATACACTCTGCAATAAAATGGGGTTACAGAGAGAAGGAATAGAACACTGTTAGATATGGTAAGATCGATGATGGCGCAAGCCAACCTCCCAATAAGTTTTTAGGGGGATGCACTTTTGACTAGAGCCTATATCCTTAATAAAGTGCCCTCTAAGTCAGTTTCCTCAACTCCATATAAGCTTTGGCATGGTGAAAGGCCTATTTTGGATGGCTTATGAACCTGGGGTTCAACAGGATATGTTCATAACACATCACAACAATATGGAAAATTGGGTCCTAGAGCAAATAAACATATTTTTATAAGATATCCAAAGCACTCTAAGGGCTATGTGATGTATGGTGAACATCCTGAATGAGGAATGACTGAGATAGAGTCTCGAGATGTGGATTTCCTAGAAGAGGATTTCCCTAGTATTTGTGAAGTTAAAAAGGATCTTAAGTTGTACGAGTTGCATGAGCAACAAGAGGATGCTCCTTCTCACATAAATAATGAGGAAATAAATCCTTATCCTACTAATATTGAGAACAGTGGGAGCGATCCTTTGTTGAGTGGGAGAATACCAAATGATGATGATTCTCAAGTTCTACACTTGCAAAGAAGCCAATGTGGAAATATTCCTCATCGACGTTTTGAGATTGAAGGGGAATCTTTCCTATGTGCTTCTATCGATGTGGATGAGCCAGCTTCTTATCAAAAAGCTATTACTTCACCTAATTCTGAAAATTGGATAGTGAGATTGATTCAATGGCTAAGAATGATGTATGGGAATTGGTTGATCTTCCACCTGGACGCAAAGCAATTGGAAATAAATGGGTCTTAAAGATCAAGCATAAGGCGGATGGATCAATTGATAAATTCAAAGCCCGACTCGTGGCGAAAGGCTATATCCAAAAGGAGGGAATAGACTGTGAAGAGACATTCTCTCCTATGGTGAGGTTTGCCTTTATTTGCCTTATCCTAGCTATAGTTGCACATTTAAATTTGGAATTGTTCCAAATGGATGTGAAGACTGCATTTCTCAATGGAGAACTAGATGAGGAGATTTATATGGCTCAACCAATTGGGTTTGTAGCCAAAGGACAAGAGTGCAAAGTGTGTCGCTTAAAACATTCAATTTATGACTTCAAGCAGTCATGTAGACAATGGAATCATCGGTTTCACAAAGCTATTTTAACAATTGGATTTGTGATGATTGATGAAGACCATTGTGTATATGTCAAAAGGGTTGATAAGAGTCTTCTTATCCTCTCCTTATATCTTGATGACATTTTGCTAGCTGGGAATGATATGGAGTTAATTAATGAAACCAGAAAAGGTTGTCCTCTGTTTTTGAAATGAAGGAGATGGGAGTGGCAGATTATGTGTTAGGAGTCAAGATCCATAGGGATCGCTCTAAAAGACTTTTCTATTTATCTTAAGAGACTTATATTTAAAGGATTTTAGAGAGATTTTGAACGCAAAATGCCAAACTAGTTGATACTCTAATGGAAAAGGGCAAAATTCATAGCATTGATCAATGTCCAAAACCAGAAGAAGAGAAGAAGTATATGGAAAAAGTTGCCTATGCAAGTGCTGTTGGTAGTCTAATATATGTAATGTTGTGTACTAGACCAGACATTTGTTTTTCCGTTGGCATGGTTAGTAGATATCAAAGTAATCCTGGAACTGCGCATTGGCAAGCAGTAAAAAGGATACTGCGATATTTGCAAGGTACTGCGAACCTTGCCTTATGTTATTATATGGGTGACTTAAGATTGACGGGATATACCGATGCTGATGGATCTGTTGATAGAGATGAACACAAGTCCACTTTAGGATACACCTTCATTTTGGGAGGTGGAGCTATTTTCATGGTGTAGCAAGAAGCAAGCTTGTGTTTCTCTTTCTATGATGGATTCAAAATATATTGCTTGTACTACTGTAGTACAAGAGGCCATATGGTTGAGGCGATTCTTGCAAAGCTTGAGTGTAACAACTTGAGCCAATGAGGCTGTTGTGATTTATTGTGATAAGACTGCTGCAATAGCATATGCCAAGGATCCTAAGTACCATGGAAAGACAAAACACCTAGAGACTCGATATCATTTTATTCGAGATATCATTGGGAAGGGTCAAGTTGTCCTTAAGCATATCTCTACACATGATATGATTGCTGACCCCTTCACAAAACCTTTACCTAGAGAGGTTTTCCTGAAACATGTTAGGGGTTTAGGTTTACTTAAATTTGATATGCATGTATGATGGACACCATGTTATTTATGCTTTTGTTTAATAAAAGTATTTTTTTTAAGCATAATTGATGGTTTATTTAAATTAGAGCACAATATCTTAAAATTTTAATGAATGTCACCAGGCTTTAGAGATCAGCCCTCTCATACCGGTGATTGCCTTGATGCTATACAAGCATGCAAGATGAGACATTATTTGATCATTTTTTATGGTTGTAAATGATCAATTTGTTCTTAATTTAGGAAAAAAATTTAATTATTTATGTCGCCTTGGCAAATGGCTAAGATGAGACTTTGGATGTATATTTATAAAGTCAATCATGGAAAATACCCACATTCCATGAAGCTTGATAATAGCCGAAGAGGTGTTTCTTATATAAGACACATTGATGGTCTAATTAAGGAACTATAATTAGACGCTTTTGTGGAGTGACTAATTTGAGATGAGTGTGGTGTTGAAGCGTGACATATCCTAATTGGGAGCTCTACCACAACATACATATCATAATGTATGTGCTATTGTTCGACCGTAATAGGGAATAACAGAATGGATCCCTGCTTCGTCATTGTATGAGCCCTAGTGAATGACATTCGCATTTATACCCTTTGGGACTTGGAACTATGTTTTGAAGTGGATACTTGTTGATGCTACTTTAGCATGGCAATCAAGGATGATGAATGATGTCCATCTAGCAGACCATGTCTAGGAAAGCTGTCAAGTGGATATGAATTAACATGAGGATCTAAGGAAGAATCAATTAATATCATACTATGTTTAAGATTGTTGCTTATTGCCCGAGCGATCATAGTGAGTTAGTTATTCAATATGATCATAAGCACAATATGGATGATCATGTGGTGCTCTTTTGAAATTAATGAGGGGTCAGAGACACATGATTTGTATGATTATTTTGATTTGGGGTATATGATGAGGAACTATTTATTATTTATATACTAATGTTATATTAGTTTGGTGGTAGCTTAATATAACATCATTTTTTTACTTTACCTTTTCTCGTCATGGTTGCACACTCCATTTCTTGTATGAAAGATCAAATGCTATGAGAAGATAAGAGATATAAGATTGATGCCCAATGTGTTTGAGTGAGAGATGTAATATTTAATTGCATTCTCATTGGGTATATTTATCTAATATGTGGTTTAAATAATTATCTGTTGTGTTTGATAAAGTTTAGGTGGAACTAAAACACTTAAATACAATGTATATGGACATTGTTATAGAGTTAATGGTTAAGTGAGACTCTTTAACTCTAACTGCAGATAATTATATATGTTATTTCTGTACGTAGAAACAAAATAAGACTCTCATCTTCTCTCTCATTCATGGTACAGAGAGTTAATTATATTTTCTTTAGATTTAGATCTTAGGGTTACCACCTAGAAACCCTGAGATTTGGAGTGCATAGAATAGTGGGAGACTCTAGTAGCCATACCACAAGAGAATGGTCATCATCTACCGTGATCGTGATCAAGGGAGCTGTTTCTGCAAATCAAATACGGGTGTTCGAGTGGACTGTAATTACAAGCTAAACGTCCTAAAAATTGATTCAGTCAATTATACGGGTAAATCTATTAAACCCTACATTTATTTATATAACACCCGCATTTGATTGTAATTACAATCACCATTATTATTTCTAATAAGACCACCTGCTGATGCCATGGCCGACTGAATATTGTGAACTTCATCTGTATTGATCTTTACAAAATAGCTCACATCTGTATTGATCATCACAAAATCTTCTTCAGGAGGTTTCCAAATTGCTAATCTCAGTTCACGATATAGTCTATTCTTCTGAAGCATCTTGCATTGCTCCTCACTTGCTATAAATTCCAAACATTTATGTTTAATGAAGTCTAAGGGGCTGTCAATATCAATATAATTATCATTAAACACAAAATTATTCCTCCAAAACCAAAGAGACCAACATGTAATCCCGAACATCAACCTCCAATCAATGTTGGTCCCTTGCCAATACCTTGCTCTTGACTAGTTGTTCATTAACCAATCTTCCAAAATAACGAAAATTAACCCAATTAGCATCATTAACAAATCTCTTCCAAATTAGTTGCGCAAATGGGCAATCTCGAATGGCATGGATGACTGTTTCCTCACTCTCATTGCATCGAGGACAACAATTAGAGGGAACAACATGACGCTGATGATAAAGAACCTTAGTTGGCAATCTCTCTTGAGCCATCAACCAAAGAAAGGTTTGAATTCTATAAGGCCCTTTCCACTTCCAAATAACGGACCAAATAGAACGCTTGATAATCAGACCTTCATCCACAAACATATTATATGCTGATGAGACAGAGAACTGACATGATGTAGTGAACTTCCATGTTAGCTTAACTTCTCCAAGATTATACGAAGGTGGGTAAATAGCAGCAATCTTGATACAAGCAAAAGCTGGCAAGCAAGCTTGGAATTCATCCAAATTCTAACCAAAGAGCTAGAGACATAAAAGGAAAGAGGTCTCTCTGTATGGTGAATCGGAATTTCCTGCACTGTGATGGCGGATAAAGGACCAATTTCTTCCACCCAACTATCTTCCCAAAACCTCACAAGGTTACCATCCCCCACACTCCAAGAGACCCCTTTCAAGATATAAGGCCAAATAGAGCAAATACCTCTCCAAACATTTGAGCAACCAGTTCTAGGTACCATTTGATCATCTAACATGGGACCTCTAGCGTATTTATGACGTAACAATTGAACCCATAAAGCATCTTTATTAGTCAGAAAGTTCCACCCTAGCTTCATAAGCAACGCTATATTAACTTTCTGAGCTTGTCGAATCCCCAAACCACCAGCGTCCTTAGGTAAGCAAATTTGATCCCACTTGACTAGATGAAGCTTGTTGCCATCGTCAGAAGAACCCCAAACAAAATTATGAACAAGCTTATCAATCTCTTGACAAGTGAAAATTGGGAATTTGGCTGATAGCATAGGATAGATAGGCAATGCTTGAAGAACAGACTTAGCCAGTGTAATTCTATCCGCTAGAGATAAACTTTTCGCTTTCCAACCTGTTAATCAACTTCTAACCTTATCCACCATCTTTTTATATGTGTTCTTTCCAACTCTATTGTGAATGACTAGAACTCCAAGGTATTTACCAAGATCATTAGTTCTTGAGAAACCCAAACTATGGCAAATATTCTCAGCAAGATCCACTGAAACTCCTTTCGAAAAGAAAACCTTAGTCTTTGAATTATTGACACGTTGCCCTGACAAATCGCAAAAGAGATTCAAGCAACTCTGAACAACTTGAAGCTTCTGCAAATAATAAAATGTCATCTACGAAAAATATATGTGAGAGACCAAGTCCTCCTCTACTGAGATAAATAGGCTTCCATTGATTGCTACCTAAAGTAGAAGACATAATGTGAGCAAGTCGTTCCATACATAAAGCAAAGATATACGGGGAGAGAGGGTCCCCCTGACGAATGCCACGAGATGGATGAAACTTAATTATCAGTAAGTTCACCATTCCAAAGAATTCTAGGATGAAATGGTGATGCCTGTCATGATCCGATCAACCAAAATTCTAGGAATTCCAGTAAGAAGAAGTGTTTCTTGGATGAAACACGATCATAGGCTTGTTCAAGAACTATTTTGATTATCATAAAACCTTTCTTTGACTTCCATCGCTTCATCGAATTAACGGCCTCCTGAACGATAATCTGCCTTCCTGGAATAAAACTGCATTGAGTAGGAGCCACCAAAGAATACATTGCAGACTTTAAGCACGTTGCAATGATCTTGGTAATAATTTTATAGGCAGTCTTAGCTGAGAGAAAGTCTCTGGAGATGCAGTTTTAGGAATAGTAACAATTAGAGTTTCATTAAGTTGCTCTTGTGAAGTTCCTGTTAGAAAGAAATCCATCACAATCTGTGTAATTGAACTGCCCACAACATTCGACTGACTTTGGACCAGGTGCTTCATAGGGTCCCATTGCAAAAACAGCACATCGAACTTCTTCCGAGCTAATTGGCATATTTAACTTGTCAAGATCATCAAAAGAAAGAGCAGGAAAAAGGTTGTTAGTCGTAGCTGCATGAGCCATAGGTATTTCTCAGTGTACAACTGAGCATAGAAAGAAGTCCCCATGCTCTTAATAGAATTTACATCATAAACCCAAGAGCCTGTTTCTTCACGAATAGCTTCAATGTGATTACATCTCCTCCTCCTAATAGTGGTAGCATGAAAGTATCTTGTATTACTAGAGACTGTCTCTTAAGAGTTTCAACTTCTCTGAGTGATAGGTAGAAAGTTTCTTATCAATACCTGCAATCCTTGCTAATAATTTTCGTTTACGAGCAAACACATTCCCAAAAACTTGTTCTAGGTTTGCACCTTGTCAATAAAAGCTGTTGTATTTCCAAGAAAACCAACATCAGGCTTCCAGGTATCTCGCATAAAGTGATCAAAATTCCCATGAGTTAACCATGCTGCTTGTTTTGCGATGAGGAGGAGGATTGGTTCCGTTGAGAATTAATAATGTTGGGCAATGATCTGACTTCAAACGAGGAAGGTGCTTAACAATAGCTTCTGGAAATTTGAGTCGCCAATCAATAGAACAAACTACTCTATCAAGTCTCTCTTTAACATTGCACTTGGGACCTAAAAAACCCAAGTCTTGTACTTGGCAATCATTCAAACAATTCCGAAAATCACGACATTGCACAAGCGAAGCAGGACTTCCTCCAGCCTTTTCATCAATGCTCAAGTAGCTAGGATTTAAAGTCTCCAGTTAGAACCCATGGTTCACAAACCATTGCACCTATCCTCCTTAGATTATCCCAAAGAACCTTTCGAATACTATACACTGGGTGACCATAAATAGCTGTGCACACTCCAAGATCATCTTTATTGCTCCACTTGAAATGAATATACTGACACCTGGATTCGAGAATTTGCACATTGAGCTTTTGGTCATTCCAAAGTACCTAGATGGATTATCTGCTTTATCTGGAAAAGCCTAAGGAAGACTCAACTTTATCTGCTTTCTCTCCAGTGATTCAAGGTTCTAACAGAGCACAAATAGATGGATTATTAATTCTGATATAATCCTTCATAACAACCCGAAAAGTTTTAGAGCCAGCTCCCTGGCAATTCCACGTAAAAATAAACATAAAAATTAAGAATAAAAAAGAGAAAAAAAATAACAACTAAGAGGGTAGCATAACTACTGCTTCTCAACCAAACAAACATCTGCAACCTCCATAGCCGCTTCTGTGACCACTCCACCTCCTCCATTTGGTGAAGTTCGTGGTCTCTGGTTAGGCACCTCATCCTCTAGATTGGCTTTTGGTTTTTTACCTGTAATTCTTAACTGAGTCAGGAGGTTTTTTAGAGTTGAAACAAATAAGAGAATTGTTTGAAAGAGAAGTGTCGTTTGGTCTGGAAGAAGAATTTCGAAAATGAGAGGAAGGGAATGATCAGCGTGCTTATGAGTTAAAATGGTTTCAGCATTTGAAGGAAAAGGGCTTAAATTTAAACCAAGACCGTTTAAAGTTTCAAGGGCTTTAGCCCTGCATTCGGCCCAAGATTTGAGTTCTCCATATGTTTCTTTCCCACTTGCTTCTGCTTCTGGATATGAGATGTAACGCTTACGTGGCTAATTTCTTTCTTTCCCATTTGTAGCCAAGCCACTTGAAGTCAACGGGGTTGATGCAGAAGATCTTTCCAAATCAATATTTGTATCGTTTGGAGGGTCTAAATCTCGACCCATTTCTTTGTGGCATCTTAGAGATCAAAGGCTCATCCTTATTTTTGCTCCGACGACCTCGTCGTGATGCATGGATCCATGGACCATAATCTGAAGTATTCTGATCAGAACTGATAGCATTTTCAGTTTCGTTAACTCGTCGGTTAGTCTCATCGATTGGCTTCTTGTTGGGACATACTACTTGATTATGACCAACCCGTCTGCATTCGAAACAAACTTGTGGGGGACCCTCATATTCCACTTTCTGAGTAAAGCCATCAATTAAGATTGAATTTTGAAACTAATGGCTTTTCCAGATTCAACTCCACTGCTACCCTGGCGAAACGTCCTCGATTCGCTAATTGTGTATTCATTTCCACCTTCACCGTCTTAACAACTACATCCCCCATGGCTTTCAGAATTTTGTCACGATAATACTGAACAGGCATACCTGGGAATCTCGCCCATGCAACTAAGATGACCCACAAACGCATATATGATATATCTTTTATTGCATTGTACGTTAAGTGTGTTTTAATGTTTTTCATATTCTTTTGTTTGTTTTTTTGTAATCTTGCATATTCTTTTGTTTGTTTTTGTAATCTTGCATTCTTTTCTTCATATAAAAAAAATTATTATAATGTTGTTTCATTTCTCTTGTTTTCTTAAAAAAACAAAAAAAAAAAAGTATGTGACATGAGCTTGAGTGAAACAAGTGAGACAGTGACTAGTGAGAAGAGAAGAAAAAAATTGATTTATAAATACGGTAGAAGACTGTATGAATGCACTACTATAGAACTACATAAAAAAGCCAATGAGAAATTTAAAGAAGAGGAAGAAAGGTGGCTTGTTTAGCAAACAACAAAGTGAGAAATTAAAGAGAATAGCTAAAAAAGAAAAAAAACTGCAAAAAACTCAGCCATGGCCCATGGAGGCACCTAGTGGAGAAAATAATATTATTGTGTCTAAACATGTTGAAAATCATAAATGTGCATTTCATAAAGTTGGAAGCAAAAGTAAATTGCATCGGAGGAAGCACATCAAATTCACAATCCTTGCAAAAATGAATCATTGAAGACCAATGGTTGTACTAAAAATGAGTCAATTTTCAAAGTATGTGATGCATTTGTAGGTGAAAATAAAGAATTGATAATCGGTTTAGAACCGATATAATTTAAGGGTTTTTAGTTTAATTTCTTCTTAATTTGAGTGTTTTTATTAATTATTTTTCCATATGTTATAAATTTTGAGGTTTAGGAGCACATGGAATCAAACCGGAACGAATTTGGACTTGTTTAGGCCTCAAACCGGACGGTCAAAGTTCAAACCGGGCAGTTGACCGGATCCACCTTGGTCCGGTTTGATTGAAAAATTTGTAAGGGAGAATCAGTGTCAAATCGGACCACAGACCAGACCGTAAACCGGACCAGCCTAGTCCGATTTGAACCAATCCCCTCACACATAAATGAGCCAAAGAAGCAACCCAGACCGGACCTCAAACCAGACCAGCTCGGTCCGGTTTAGGCAGGGAGCTCAAGTGATTTTTGGCAGTTTTTGGGCAATCCAAGGGGTTTTGGGGGCATTTTTGGGACCCTTGATGTGAAAAAAATATAAATAGAAGTCACATACATCAGATAAAAGGGGGAGAACAAAGAATTAACTTAAATATATACATAAAAACACCTCTTTGTTTACTTTGATTTTTGGATCAAAATCAAGTGTTCTTGAAGGTTTTGGAGATCAAGGGCTTGAATTTCATCTCTAAGACTAAGTTTTACCTTACTTATTTCATTTAAATTAGTTTGTTATTTATTTTTGATGTTTATTTTGATGAATTTGGATATGTTGTGGAACTAAAATCCCAACTAGAGGGATTGATGTAATCTAGTTGGGGTAAATTTATTTCTTATGGTTTGATTTACTATTCTCATATAGTTATCATTGGGTTTTCATTCAATTTAATTTCCAAGCACTTCAATT
>CANYLF011351831.1:0-11854 GCA_948193215.1 Bocquillonia castaneifolia | reverse complement strand
TTTCTTTCAATTACACCCCTCCTACTAAGAATCCTCAATGAATCAACCTCTGTTAACAAAATCAAACATACTAATGATGCCAATACTTAATGAAATGATTTAACATACTTAAATGCATAATTAATTGTTAATTAATTATGGACGTTACACCTGGAACAAAGATATTTTTGGTGATATAGAAAAGCAAATTCAGTCCTTAGAATTAGAAATCCTCTCAAATACAAATGACGCAATCCCTCAGCCTCTAAGCGATTCAAAAAAATAAGAAGTGGCTAGAAGATTAAGTAACTTAGCTCAGCTCTACAAACACAGAGAGGCAATGTGGCACCAAAAATCAAGGCTTTGATGGACCCTTCTTGGTGACAACAACACTTCTTTCTTCCACAGAATTGCTTCTTCCCATTTCAGACATAATAGAATTACAACAATTGAGGTTGATCATGGCACTCACTCTGAGCTCTGAGTATCAGGAACGCAATCATTGAATTTTATACTTCTCTTTTTTCAGCTAACAATGATTATCCTTTCAATCTGGAAGCTTTTTCCTTCAAAACATTATTACAGGAAGACAATGACATGCTAATGTCTAAATTCTCAAAAGTTGATGCTTGGAATGCTATCAAATCATGTGCCCCGAATAAAGCCCTAGGACCGGATGGATTCAATTTTTATTTTTAAAGGAGAGCATGGGAATTCATGAAAAAGGACATCATCACAATCTTAACCAATCTTCACAAATCTGGTACCCTGCCAAATATCTTGAAAGCTTCATACACTGTCCTCATTCCAAAAGTCACCAGCTCTACCTCAATGAAGAACTTCAGACCTATCAGCTTAATACACGGTTTCTACAAGATTGTCTCCAAGATCCTATCATTCTGGCTAAGGAAAGTATTACCCTCCATCATCTCAGAATCTCAATTCGCTTTTATTCATGGAATAAGCATTCATGATTGCTCATTCATTACAACAGAATTGGTTCACTATATTCACTCCACCAGAAAGCCCACCTTTCTTTTAAAGCTTGATTTCCACAAAGCTTTCAATAATGTTTCCTGGCACTACATGATCTCTATTATGAAAAGAATGTAATTCTCTGATAATTGGATTAAATGGATGATGAATTGTTGGTCTGGATCCCCTACCCGCATTCTCATAAATGGTTCCCCCTCTTCTCCTATCAACTTAAATAAGGGGGTAAAACAAGGAGACCCAATGTCACATTTTCTTTTTGTGATTACAGTAGAAGGACTCAAGTAAATCCTGAACAAAATAATAGACGATGACCATATGGAGGGGTTTCAGCTTTCTGCTGATTCACCTCCTATTTCTATATTGCTATTTACAGATGACACTTTATGTTTTCTCCCTATAGTTAAGGAAGATGTAATGGCTTATGTTCGGATCCTGAGATGCTTTGAACTTATTTCGGGTTTAAAAATAAACTTCAAAAAAAGCTCACTGATAGGAGTTGGTGTTCATAACAACTTCACAGAGGAATGTGCTGCTATAATCAAATGCAGAATTGATTCTCTTCCTATCTCTTACCTTGGAGTACCGTTGTCTTTCAAATCTTTGAGGCTAAAAGATTGGGATCCCCTTCTCTATAAGTTCTCCTCAAAACTCGCTCTCTGGAAGGGATCTTGCTTATCCTACGCTGGTAGAATGGTGCTCATCAAATCAGTACTGTGTAGTCTTCCAATTTATCTTATGTCTCTCTTTAAGCTTCCTGTTGCTATTGCAAATAAACTTGAAACTTGTATGAGAAATTTTTTGTGGAAGGGAGACCCAAATGGGTGTTCTTTTTGTAAAATTTCTTGGGCTAAAATTTGTATTCCTCTTGAATATGGAGAACTGGGTATCTGCCTTCTTACTCTTAGAAGTGCAAGTTTACTCTTCAAATGGGTTTGGAAGATTCGTTCATCAACTTCTAACTCCATGTGGTATCAAGTTGCTCTACAACGGAACAACATTTCTTTATGGATAGATATCTCTTCAACAACCCAAAATCGCCTCTCTCACCTATGGAAAGGGATATACCAGGTTTGCATCTCTAACCAATAATTTTGGAACTTGTTTATAAGTTTATGTAGCTTCAATTTAGGAACTGGTACGCACCTCCTATTTTGGCAAGATAATTGGATCCAAGACTCACAACCACTATCTGAGAGGTTCCCAGATTTATTTATGCTTGCTTTAAATTCCTCAATTCCGGTCTCCTTAGCAAAGTCTATGCTACTGGTCAGTCATGGTAGGCCTACCTGGACACGGAACCTAAGACTCTCCCAATCTGCTCGCCTTGAAGAACTGCTCAACATTGTGGCAGATTGTCCAACAATTGCTGGAGAAGGCATAATTAAATCAAAAATAGATAATTCTTCCAACTACACTGTAAGCTCATTTGTGAAAGCCTATATGACAGCTCGATTCAGAACAACAACTGAGTTTCAATTATGTTGGTCCTCCATTGCTTTGCCAAAGATTAAATTTTGCATCTGGACAATCTTACATCACAAACTACCAATGAGATCCTTTCTTACAAAAACCCTCCATCTGAACATTGATGATGTCTCCTGTCAGTTATGTGCCAACTCGAAAACACAAGATCATTTACTACTTCACTGTCATTTTGCCTATTCAATTTAGTGCGACCTGTTTCAATGGATGAATGTACCTTTTGTTCTTCCTTCTAATTTACCAGATTTCTTCATCCAATCCTCTTCCATTGTTAAAGGCAAATATCAAAAGTCTTTTATCACTTTCTTATGGATGATTCTAGTTTGGGAAATATGGAAATGGAGAAACAAAAAGATTTTTGAAAGAAATGCAAAGCCTAGAGACTTTTTCTACTCGAGCTTGTACCTAGCTACATTTTTAACCAAATGCAAATTCCCAGGATTACCTTACAATGCAAATACTATTGTATGTAATTCCTCTTCTATTCTTTTTTTGTAATTTTTAGACTAGTCCTCCTGGTCTTTCAATACTACAACAACTTTCATCAAAAAAATTTTTTTGAATTTTGAACTAAAAAAACCATCTGTAAGTTTGAATGAAATGGGCTTGGTCTTCTAATTAATCTTGAGGCTATTAAAGAACTTAGTTAACAAATTAAAAGCTGGCCCATAACCTTTAAATCAGATTTGAAGCCCATTTCTGACCCATAAGACAACTACTAAGGCCAACACTAGCCCAAAACCATCACTACTAGATTTTTCCAGATTCGAAATGGATTTTAGAAATGGACGGAATCCGTTTCTAATTTTCTGAAATTAGAAACGGACATAAATCCGTTTCTAAATAGAAACAGATTCCGTCCATTTCTAAAATCCGTTTCTAATCCGAAAAAAATCTAGTAGTGATTTTTCAATTCGTTTCAGATTCTCTAGTATCCGTGCTCAACCCAAACTTGAACTATAGTCTTAATATTTAACCTAAATAGCATATATGCCCTTAAAATATTTTTTTTAGCTCAGATATGACCTTAATGTTTATCCATAGATTTGAATATGACCCTTAACACTTCAAAATACTAAATTTTCATCATCTTGAATCATTTCTTTTAGTCCCTAAACTTTTAATACATATGTTCAGTTAAGTCGAATTTAAAAATTTTAATTTTTATTAATAAAAATAAAGTAAAATAATTTTATTTATATTTTAAAGAGTTAATATAAAGGAAATTAACGTAAATATTTTTATTTTATTATTTTTAACACTTTATATGTTTAATTTTCAAACATTTTAACATTAATCTTCATATTCGTATTAATCAAAACCGATTTAATTTGTATAAAATATTATTCTATTTTATTAATTTTTAAATAACATATTTAATTATTTTTCTATTTTTTTGACTTGAAAATTTTTTTATATATGATTGATATTATTGTTTAGAGGATTATGTTAGTATCGTTTTTCTTTGTATAAAATATTAAAAGTCCCATGTAGATTTTTGTTTTAATTATCTTATGCCTCTTTAAATTTGTCCATATTGATAAATGTGTCAATTAAAAATTAACGAAATAAAATAAAACAAATACAATATTTTTTTATTAATATGAATATATTTAAGTTTTTTTAAAAAATATGAAGTGTTAAAATATAATAAAATAAGAGTATTTATATTACTTTCATATATATTAATTCTTTAAAATATGAAATAAAATTATTTATGTTATATTTATTCATAAAATATTAATAAAATATTTTAAAAATTTAAATTTGACTTAATTGAACTTATATAAGAAGTTTAGGAACTAAAAGAAATAACTTAAAATTAAAATTTATTATTTTTAAATGTTAAGGGTGATATTTGAACTTTTGGATATATAAATATTAAGTCATATTTGAGCCAAAAAAAAAACTTCAAAGAAATATGCTATTTAGGCTAAACATTAATGGTGTTTTTTGCACCTTATCCTGTCTTAAATATTACATAAAACGTGATACAAAATTTATTATTGTCACATTATTTGACTGATTAATATGTAAAAATATGACAATTAAAATTAAGAAATAAGAGCAAAAATATATACCAGATAGTACAACATATAATTAGGAGGCGTAATTATATGAAACGGAATTGTTTGATTAGACAAGCTTTTGAATGACCATAAAGCAAATGAAAGCAGTGATATTAACCCTCGATATTTGAATTTTGAAGTACATATATAATTAGCAAGCAAATGGTTGAAATACTTATCTGTGTTGGGTTCAAGGTGATTGTGAATATCCTGGCTAGTGTCTTGTATTGAGTCATGGGTATGACCAAAAATTATATTTTAAAAAAATTCTAGATAACAACCCATATCTTTAAGCTTCATTTTTAAATTTCGTATCTTTGTTCAAATGAAGTTTAAAAATGAAGAGGGAAAATCATCCAAACAAATCTGTAAAGGCCATAATTTGTGGTAACTAAATAATTTAAATTTTTTTTCTCCCCTCATCCAATTTTATCATTCTAATTTTCTCATTTATATAAGGGAGTCAAGTTAATGAACAAAGATGAAAGAAACCGACTAAAGAAATCCATGGAGGTGAGATATGTTGTTTTTCTTTAAGAAAAATAGAAAAACGAAAGATGATTAGGGCCATCATTCTCTTTACTTCATAGTAAACATATTCAACCAAAATCACTTTTTTTTTTTATTTCGACTCAAATCTTGATCCATGTAATATATGTGAAATATTTTTGACACTTGTTTCCTATTCTTTCTTTTTATTTTTTCTCATGTCATATACTATTGTTATCCTATTGCTGATGATTTTTTTTTTTTTGATAAGATGGAATTCTATTAAAAGGCCACAAGAAATGGCAACAAAAGAACAACCAATCCTTATTGCTTTCGAACACTTAAAGCTACGGCCAAAGGAAGATAAAAAACGATCAAATAAAATTACATCATAGTTGTTACAAAAATCCAAGCTAGTGTAATCAAAATTAGGATGATTATCCTTATAAACCAAAATAGTCCTAAGAAAAGTGGAGAAAACAACATCCTCGCACTTCATTCTATTATTTCTAAAGACGAGTTGATTCCTAAACTTTCAGATTTCCCAAATCAACATAAGCTAAAGCAATCTCCAAAGTTCCTTATACCTCCCTAATGGATGAAAACCATTCCACATCTCCCAAAAAATATGCATGGAATTAGGAGTAACAAAACAATAATTTAATTTTTTTCAAAGAATACTCCAAATATTCCTTGAGTTTGGACAATGAAGAAATAAGTGAAGAACATTTTCTGATTTGCCAAAAGGCACAAGAATCATTATCCAAAATCCTACGCTGCAACAAAAAAATTAGAGCAAGGAATTCTTTCTCTCCATACCAACCAAATAAAGAATTTCACTCTAGGTGGAGCTAAAGAATGCCAAGTCTCTAAGGAAAAGAAGAAATACCTTGAGCTTGATTATAAGCATTGACAAATGCTTTTGCGGTGTAGCCATCAACCTTCCCCTTCCACAAAATTCTGTCCTCTCCAATAGCAAAAGCAACAGCTTGTAACGTTGCATGGAGAATAGTTTGCATGTCAGCCTCATTATTTCTTAGTCTTCTTTTCCACTCAAAGTGCCAATCTCTTCCTTTCATTTCACTTACAAGAGCTGTCTTGTTTTTACAAAGAGAAAAAAGGGCTGGGTAGACTAGTCTCAAGGGTCCTCCACCAATCCATTTGTCCCTCCAGATCAAAGTATTAGCTTCACTTTGCACTTGAATTGAACTACTTGAAATAAACAAGTTCCAGGATTCTCTATCACTTGTACAAGCCGATAGAATTGCTCACCAAACTGGTGAAAAACGTTAATAATCCAACATGCGGAGTTGATACCAATTTTGATTTTTCATTGAATACCCCACTACCCGAAACCACAAAGAACTAATTGGATTTGATTTCCATTTCCAAAGCCATTTTTGAAGCAAAGCTCTATTATGTAATGACAAGTTACATATTCCAAGTCCTCCTTTGGCAAAGGTTGTACTAACATCTTTCCAAGCCACTTTGCAAAGACTTTTCGTTGCATTTGAATCATCTCCTTTCCAAAGAAAATTGAGCATTTAACTCTCCATACACTGCTCCACTATTTTTGTTAATTTAAAGAGAGACATATAAAATACTGGAAGACTGTGGAGTACTGCTTTAATGAGAACTAACCTGCCTGTAGGTGATAATAAGCTTCCTTTTCACAATTAGAGCCTGGATTTGAACTTTGCTATAACTGGGTCCCAAGAAGACACATTAAGAGCTCTGTTTAATAAAGGAAGTCTGAGATATTTAATAGGAAAACTATCTATTTTACATCCAAAAAAGAGGCTGCATGATAAGTAGTAGTAGTATCCATATTAATGCCCACTAGAGCACTCTTGTGGTAATTGATTTTAAGACCCTAGATAGCTTTAAAACCCCTAAGAAGCCGCATAAGATTCTAAAGATAAGCACTATCATATGGCATGAAAATCAAAGTATCATCTACAAACTGAAACATTGAAATCGTTTCACCATTTTCACCAAAATGCATACCTTCTATGAGATTGAATCTTTCGGTGTTTTTAAGAATGCATTGAATCTTTTGGCCTTTTTAAGAATGCATTGTCAAGCCCTCCACTGCAATGTCAAATAAATAAGGAGAAATGGGATCCCCTTGCCGAACCCCTTTATGCAACTTGAGTGACTTAGTAGGGCTGCCATTGACTAGAATCGAAGAAAAAGCTGAGGATAAACAACTTTTAATCCAATCAATCCACTTGAGAATGAAGGAAATTTGCCTCATCACTTCAAAGACATATTTCCATGAAATGCTGTCAAATGCTTCATGAAAATCAAGCCTTAAAAGAATAAATTTATGACAGGATTTAGTAGCCGAATAAACAAGCTCTGAAGCAATCATTGCACAATCCTGTAAGCTATGCCCTTTTATGAAACCATCCTGAGAATCTGAGATGATGTGAGGCAACAAAGGTGATAACCGATATGCAAGTGCTTTACATTAGAGCTTATACATGCCATTCAGAAGACTAATAGGGTGAAATTGAGAAGGATCCATAGCACCCACCACCTTAGGAATTAGAATAATGAAGGAAGAATTAATACCTTGAGGCAAAGACCCGTTATTATGGAAGTAAGAAAACATTCCAATAATGTCAAATTTCATAATCTCCCATGCTCTCTTATAGAAAAAGAAATTAAACCCATCTGGTCCAGGGGCTTTTGATTCATTGCCAGCCAAGAGAGATGATAAAATCCCATCCTTCAAGAATGGTATAATAAGAGCCTCTCCGTGCTGTGCCGAAATCTTTTTGAACTCCAAACCATCAAGGGAAAAAGGAATGAGTTTCGAGGCAATGGATAAGTTCCTATAAAAGTTGAAAAAAGCATCTTTTACACCTTGAGGATCCAAAAATGAGTGATCACCAACATTCACCTCCGAAATGAAATTGTTCCTGTAGTGGCAAGAAGCAACTGTGTGGCAAAACTTTGAATTTTTATCCCCTGCGTAGATCCATTTTGATTTGGATTTCTGACACCAAATAGACTCATGCACTGATAGAGCTAAAAAATAATTAGATTTTAAAGAAATTAATCTATTATTTTCCTCTTCTGAAAGCTCTCTAGCATTCAAAATATTCTGCAGCTCTGAAATCTGTTTAAGAAGGAGAGAACATTTTTCATTAGCATCACCAAAGCAGGATTTGTTCCAGTCTTTGATCTTAACTCTTAACATCCTGAGCCTAGAAACAAAATTGGAATTAGGAACCACATCAATTATCTCAGTCCAAGAATTCTGTAAAAAAATTCTGAAATCAGAGTGAGACCACCAAGCATTTAAAGATCGAAACAGTTTTGGTCCCTAATCAATCACCTCATGGGAAGAGAACCAGAGTGGAGAATGATCTGAATGAATTCTAGGTAAAGACCTCAAAATTAAATTCAGCCATAAAATGGATGCTGAAGGAGAGATGAAGCATATATCAATTTTAGATTTTGAAACTGTATTACTCCAAGTAAAGAACCCTCCATGAATAGGAACATCTAGCAATTCTGAAGAATTAATAAAATTCTGAAAAGCAGACATAGAGGGAGAAAAATCTGTACAGTTGGACCTCTCTGAAGGATGTAAAATCTCATTAAAATCTCCTGAGCAAATAACAATTCCATAAAAAAAACAAATGTGAGATTACATCCAAAAAAATGATACGCTCATTAGCAAGAGTACTAGCATAAATAAGAATGAAGTGAATAGATTTAGTTCCCCAAATAAAATCCAAACAGATACCATTAAAAACATAAGAAGGAGTAATCAGAGATGAATTCCAAGTCAACAACAGACCACCTGAAGCACCAACTGAAGGCACATAATGAAAATTGTAATCCAAATGCGGCCACAATTGACGAACTAAGAACGAATCTATATCAGATTTCTTAGTTTCAACAAGACCAACAACATACAATTTCAGAGAGAAAATTTGAGAGCAAATAAATTTTTACTTAGATGGCACCTGAATGCCACCCCTACAATTCCATGTCATAAAATTAAACTGATCAATCATTAAGAAAGGGAAAAAAGCATGGGATAGAAGAAGAAAAACTACACCCGATTCTTCAAATCCTTGCTCAGATTATCTTTCAGCAAGTTGACAATAGAAAGCCTATTATCGTTATCAAAATATCCCATTTTAACTCCCATATCAAACGTTGCATTCAGCTCTTCATTCCAATTGAATTGTTTCTCAGGATTGCTGCCTTCTATAATTCTGTGATTACAGTTTCCCACCGCCCCATCAGATATAGAATTTGATGCCGATCTAAAGTTAGCTGCATCTCCACTGTTAATCGAAATCAACTTGCTTTTCCTTGCCAGGATCTTATGTTTTCTGACAGTAGCAAAAGGAGTAGAGGTTGGAAGTAAGGGTTCGGTTTCCTTATAATTGGGATTCTGAATATTCAATTCCTGAGATTGAGGAATTAGAATGTCAGGTTGTTTCCCACAATCATCAAAATTTAGAGATTTAAAAGAATCCTCCACACTTGTTCCACGACCAGTCTCTATTCCTTCCAAATTATATAATTTCAATCTAGTAGTTGTTTCGGCCATATCTCTTTGCCAGAAATTTTTAAAGCGTTACTATCAATCTCCTTTTCTTGAACATCATCAGCTTTAAGCATTTTCTTACCAATACCATGCAGTCCTTGGTCGTATATATTTTCTTTCGACTGTTGATTAACATCTTCCAAAGGTTGAAATTGATTGTGAGTTGGAGTAGGAGAGCAATCATTCCCCAAGTGGTATGAATAAAATTCTTTTGCTAGAATCATTATTGCCCGCCACCTTTACCATGTTAATGAAGTTTTCTTTGTCGGTTCTTTTCAAATTGGTATTAGCTGTCCCATTGTTGGAAGAATCCTGTAACATTCCTTTCCTTAAAATGTCTCATTATTAAAATGTGGACTATGAGCATCATTGACCGAAAGTAAGGAAGTTTTTTAACATAAAGAAGCTGTTGGAGATGATTGTTGGAGATGATTGTCCTTCTAACATATTCATTGCCTTTGATGGTGGCGGGGGTGAGATGTTTATACCCGTTGGGACAGCCTGTTCCTGTGGAGCTGATGGGGAGGTAGGAATGATGGGTGGGGGAGTGTCATCATGAGAGTTTTCTTCCTTTGAAGTAGAATTAGTGAGATGTCTTTCCAGAGAAAGAGAGGAGACTAAAGTTCATTACCAAAGCAATTGGATTTGCAAGATAAACTTCTAAAGGATCCTCCCAGGAATATTAATTCTCATCTTGAGTAATTTGGTTGTCAACAATTTATTCCTGAAGTATCCAGGATCATTCAATAAAGTTGAGATAGAGTTAGAATCATTACTAATTAGTAGATTGTTGTTTTATTTTTAGAATCATCTGTGTGGAATATTTATATTTATTTTATATAATTTAATTTTAATATTTTATTCATATTTTTTTACTTTTACTTAATTCATTTCAATTTTGAAAAATGAGATATAGTATTGTAAATTAATTTAAATGTAATAATTAATCGCCAATTTCTTAATTATAAGTCTATTAAAAGTGACAACAAAAATAATTGTATTATGGTGTGATTAAAAATCATTTTTGTGACAATGTCACTATTGGTATTAACTATAAATTATTATTGAATATGTGACGATGTATCAACAATATATCACCATTGTCATTGTGCACTACAAGAAGTTTCCGGATAAGAAACGGATTAAATCCGTTTCTAATTTAGAAACTGATTTTGTAAAATTCGAAACGGATTAGTGAAGGGGACTGATTTTTTCTCGATTTAGAAATGGATTATAAATAGGGTGAAAATTGTATTATAAAAACAGAATAATGGAAATAAAATTCTCTAATAGGGTTAATATATTTGGAATTATAATAATTATTTCTTAATTTCCATTAATTTGAATAATTAATGGAATTATAATAATTTAAATTAGGATTTCCAAATAATTAAATAAAAACAGAATAATAATTTAAAAAATTAAGGTGAAATGTATTTCATATTTTAGTTATTTTATATTATGATTTTATAATTAAGTTACTTTTTAGTGTATATATAGGGTGTTTTAATTAGTTAGATTAATAAATAATGTAATGTTTAGTTCGTTAGTTTAGGTAATTTTAAGCTAAGCATAATGAATTTAGTTCATTAATAGATAAAAAGTAAATAAAACAAAAAAATTTGATGTGAAATTTATATTTTTTATAAGGTAATTAGTATTATTATTTTATTAAGTTAATAGAGAATAAAAACAATATATTGTATATTAAATGGTTAGTAATTGTGAGTATTGAAGTGAAATTACTCAAAATTACTTAATTACCATTTAATATACATTCTATTTTTTTTATTCCATTAACTTACGAATATAATAATGCTAATTACCTTATTTTTTTTATTTTTGTTATGTAATTTGAATACACACACACACACACATACATTGTCCGTATATTTAACTTGGCTAATGAGTTGATTATTATAATAGGTTACTTTTTGTGATTTTAATAGGTTATAGTTGTAATTTCCCATGGAGTATCGAGTTTGGAGTGTTTCGGTATACTTGCCTCGAGGATCAAGTAAGTTATTTAAATTTTTAGTTAATTTTTGCTTCAAATTGTACTTGTATAGTGTTTATATGGTATTTTAAGAAATTGAGTAGTTTTAATTAATTTGTTTATGTTTAGAGAATTGCATGTTTCAAATTATAAATATTATTACAAATTGTTTATATATATGCATGTTATTTCATGATTAAGGTTGTGAATTTAGAAATTATGTTTGCATGTTCTAGTTGATAAGTTAGGTAATTTAGTCTATTATAT
>CANYLF011351476.1:0-15603 GCA_948193215.1 Bocquillonia castaneifolia | reverse complement strand
ATTGATTGAATTGTAAAGTTGTGATGAGAATAAGATTGATTAAGTTGTTGAATATGCTAATTGGTTGAGTTGTACAATTGTGAAATGAGGTATGTGTTGATTGATGGTGAAAATGTGCTTGAAAAGCTATTGGTAGAATTGGGAAATGTGAGAATTGGTTGTAATGAGAATTGTAATGAATTGAGATGAATTATGAATTGAATTATGATTGTGAATGGAAAGGATGACTCTTGGGGAATGTGGGATGTGTGTGATCGGGAAAGCTGAGCCGGGCGGATAGCTACCCATATTGTGGGATGACGAGACTGAGCCGGGCGGATAGTCTCGTCGGTGGCCACCTAAATGTGAAATGAGAAATGTGAAATGATATGAGAAAAAGAAATGAATTGTGAGGAAATGTGAGGATGAGTCATCCGAGCTTGATTTGTTGTGATTACTATGATTTGAGATTGGTTGATGCTTTGTGAAAATAATTGGGTTGTGAATTGCCATAAATGGGAATTATTTTGATAGTATGCTTATATGTGTAAAGTATGTGATGTTTATGTGTATTGAGTGGTTTTGGCTTAATATATGCTAGATTAGTTGATTAAATGCTTATTGAGTTGCCAGCTCACCCCTTGGCATATTTTTCAGGTTTAAGATAGAAGTTACGTGCATTTCAGTAGAAGTTCAGGTTGGCCAGTGGATACGAGCATTTGGTTATGCATTTAAATATGTATGCATTTAGCTTTTGAATTGTGAATTGATATATATATGTAATAAATTATTTGATGTGATATATATGTGTAAAAGAATTTGAGTAAAAATGTGAATAAAGATTTGGTTTTGGTTCAATAGATGTTAATGATGTTTTCAACATTCTTTGTTTATAATTATTATTGTATTTTTAAGTTTGAAAAGTTTGATGTATATATTAATTGATTTTGAGTTGGTTTAAGTATGGTTTTACCGAGAAAAGTCAGAAATACTATTTTTAAACTGTGTTTTCTGTTTAAAAATTTCGTTTTGGTGATTTTTGGCTTACAACGATCGTTGCTATTTTCACCACGATCGTTGCTGATTTGCAACGAGCTCGTTGCTAATTTCCCACGACCTCGTGTACCTTACTGGATTTTTGGATGATTTTCGTGTATTTTACAACGATCACTGTTCATCCACAACGATCGTTGCACTGTTCACAACGATCATTGCACTATTGATAACGATCGTTGCAACCCTATTTTCAGAGAAAAATTTATTTTCGAAGGGAATTTTTAAGTGAATTTTAATTTATGATTAATTACTATCATTATATATATTAATGTGTTTTATATTGTGTTAGATTCGGGTCGTTACATTATATATGCCTTAATATGATGGGTAATTCCCCTCCGTGTCGTTTTGCCATATAGTCGAAAAGCCAATTGCCCTCCTCTTGAGTTAAAGGTGCGGCCTCAGAGATTTTCCAATCACCTTGTGCATGTGCAAGGTGTGCAGCGGTGGCAGTAGGATCAAATATTCGGTGCAGGGCTTCTCCACCCCATTCAGCCGTGAACCCCACGATCCAGTCTCATAAGTTGATAAGTTTTTCTTACATCACCAGGTCTGATATTCCCTCAATGAATCTCTGACAGTTCCCCAAACGATGTCCTATTAACTGATGATACCGGCAGTATTTTGTAGTGAGTTGGTCAGGGGTGCCATAGATGGGCTAGTTAATCAGTGTCAGGTATCCCTTACTTACAAGGTCGGTGAAGATTGTGTCTATGGTGTATAGAACAGTGCACGATGGACCTCTTAGTCGAAGTGGAGGCACCTGTCCCCATATGAAAAGACCAGGAAGCATCACCTTGCGCCTTTCGTGTTTCTCTGCTTCTATGAAAATTATGTATCCCCCTTCAGTGATGGCGATGGTCCAGTTAAAGAATATTTCATTCACGGCCCTCTTGAAACTACCACACTCATCAATGTTATGTCTAGAATCTTCATAATAGGGATAATAAGCATATGGTCAGTAGACTGGATTTCCTTCAATTGGTGGTAAGGGCATCCCGGTTAACAGTCCACATTCATTTAGTCTCTCAAAGACTTTCGTCGACCTCCATTTTTTACCCCAAATGTAGTCGTATCCATTATATTCGCTAGTGGGCACAATGATCTCGCAGGTTTCTAAATGCGCATTAAGGACATATTTCTCCACTCCTATCCGTAGCAAGGTCTCATCATCAATCAAGTGTTGTATCGCCTTTCTTAAAGTTTTGCAATCATCAGTTTCATGTCTCCAGGCTTCGTGGTACTCACAGTATGTTCCTTCTTTGTAGCCAGGTGTCCTGACAAATGGCCCCAGATGTGCTGGTTTAGAATACAATATGCCCCATCCTCTTAACATAGCAAAGGTTATTCTGTTCGGTTGCTCAATATATATCACCTGCGGGTGTCCCTGATTCAGACCTGGAATAGCTATTGAAGAACTGGAGCCAGAGCTTTCCACCTTATAGTGAAGATAGCTGGAGGTACTTGCCATTTTTAGCTGCAGGAAAAGGGGTTAGCAAGTGCATGAATGTGTACTATATGCATGTATGCATGACAAGGAAATAAAAAAAAGTGTTAGCTATATTGGTAATAATTACTGCCGGATGGCAAGCCTTCCAACCTTATTACTCCCACACACATATTCCGTTGGTCAAAAGTCCATTTCCTATGTAGGCTGGGCTACTTTATTTCATCGGCAGGGGATGATAGTACCGTTGTATAAGAACGTTCTCTCAAACTATCCTAGCAAACAATAGCATTTACGATAATTTAGTCTGTATCCTTGTGCCTAAATTCTGCCATTAGGTGGACAGAGGCTTTAGGCTTAATGATCATAAATGGCAACATTACAACAAGTAGGATTAGCGGATACAACCTAGTGGAAACTTCTATGGTCATTACATGTTGGGCTTTAACTCTTTGGTTTGGCCAAGAAAGCTCCCACAGAGTCGGATTCCCATTTACCACTACTAAGATTGTAGGAGATCCAGTATGGGTTTCCCATTAATCGTGACTCATTAACCATTGCTAAGATGATAAGCCAGGTAGGACCCCCAATCACTGTGAGTGGTCCACCGATAATACAATCCAAGAAACTTGTGTGGAATTGTTGGATTGCATTATAGATGGTACCGGGCTTTATAAGGACCTTAAAAATGCAGAACTACATGCAATGCAAAGCAGAAAATGACCAAATTAATTAAAAAGATGGGAAATTGCTCAAAATCTTCATTCATTTTTATTCGTGAAAACTTCATACTGGAGTCGCCACTATGGATAGAGTGCCCGGGACCTGCCCGTTGGTTGGTGTCCAATGGCAATGGCGACAGACTCACTAGATGGATTTTTATAATTTTATGAAAATAGTTGTGGATTGGCCACCCGAATTGCATCGGGATCACCAAGTGATTAACAAACAGATAGATTCCTCAGGAATCACCATTCTTCATCACGCCAGATGATTTCTGGTTCGGAATGCGTCATCCATTCTTGGGGCAATTTCCCATTTAATTAAGTAAATTTCCCATTTAATTAAGTAATGAGGTCATTATTTCCTATTAGAGACAAATAATATAAAGTGATTAATCATCCGGAAAGTAGGATGCAAAGAATGAGAGCCCCTAATATTATTTTTAATCAATTTTAGTCCTGCATTAGGTCCATTGTAGTTAACACTGATTGAATAAGTGTTGGTTGCTGTATTGGTGGGTTACTATTGATTTTAATAATAATTAGTCAAGTAGATTATTTCCTTATTTATTTACATGCATAACATCCATAGTTAGTTTCTAGCTTATTTTACATTTATTTATTTATAAATGTCTGATTAATTATTTAACATTTGGTTCTACGTGATTAACTATAAATTAAACAATGTTTAGAAAATCTTACCGATCAATTGAATAGCCCCGGAGAGGATTTGCCAATTAACCTTGGAGCTTCGGAATAGTTCGGGCGTTCAGACCATTTGTTGGTGTTCTTTGCATGGGCCAGGCGTGGAGGTCCGGCTGGACCTTCATAGATGGTTCAGTCAGATCTTCTCATAGGCCAGGCTCAAATTTAGAAAAATAATCGAAGCAGGTGGGACAACTGGTTAAACCTTGATCATCAGGCCGAAAGATCAAAGGTTTAGCCGGATGAGTCCCTTTGGCTCGTGGTGGTCCGGCCGGACCTGTAACTCGGGTGCCGAGGTAGTTTCCCTAGGTTTTGACCTCTTTTACATGCCTTTTGAATATAATACAAAAAAAGATATAAATATGACCTCCTAGGTCATAAGGAGACCCTAAGTCTTAGGTCTAGTGAACTGTTACAAATCAAACATGTTAAAGGATTTAGAAACATGTTTAAATCCATTTTTTTGCTCGATTGAGCTCTAGAGGTACGTCCTGTTTAACTCTAACTCATCACCTTGGTCTTAGGAGTCCATGCATATAAGAAAGAATAAGAAGAGCTTAGTTATATATGAACGTGCAAAGTTACAGTAACTTAAAACATTAGAATATCAATGGAATGATGCAACCAAAACCTTTGTTTTTACGATGTATGGATGCTAGAATGATCCTTATAATCATTGTAATCTTAGTTTGTTATCGTTTTGTTGATCCGTCGGAGAACCGGAGACGATGAAGTTGCACTCCCTCTTCTCTCCTTTTCCTCCTGCTGAAGGATTTCTTTGCTTAGTGTTGAAGTAGTCTATTGTGCAAGTGGTAACATGAGCCTCCCCCTTTATAAGGTGTTGGTACGAGGGTTTTATAGAGCAAGGCAGTAGGAGCAGGTAAGCCTACTGCCGTATTGTCAAATCTTCACTCTATAGCGAATAATCATGATAACCCCTGCCGGACCTTTGGTTGGTGGTTCAGGGCTATTTGGGCTTTCAGGACTTGGACTTGGCTGCCTTACATATGATGGTCTGGTCAAATCATAAATGATTCGATCGGATCTTTGGCATTCATGGGGTTAGCCTTTAAATTGTCTGACTCCCCGAAACAAATGATTTGCCCATAGTCCTTAACTTAGTCCCAAGGATCTGGTATCCCAAAATTCAGTGTCTACAGGATACAAGTAGCAAACGTTAGTCAAGCACACATAATACCAAGTGGTAGACCTTCCAACCTTATTTCTCCCACACACGTGTTTATTTGGCAAGTCAGCATTCTTAGGATTTGGCTTGGGCTGTTGCATCAACAAGGGATGCTATTGGCGATGTAGTATGCCCGTTTGCATATGAAAGAGGCTCTCAACATACAAACTAAACAATAAGTCCTTGTCATGTCCTTATCCCATGTCTTTGCTCTCAACGAGTCCTTGATATTTCCTATGCTCCAGGGTTGTTTTAGCATCGGTCAGGTACAATTAGACCAACGCACCAACATTCCTTCCATACAAGTAGTAATCAAGGTAACTCTTCTTAAATCCTAACCGATCCTATGTTGTAGGGCCGCATTAGTTAGGTACAATTAGACTAACACTTGACACCCCCATAGGTAGTAATCAGAGATTTGATTCAAGGGAAATAACACTAGACCAGGTCAAGACAACGACTTCATGGCATCATATAACAAAATAATCATTTGGTAAGTCCTCGCGGAAGTTGCTACGGTCATTACATGGCTTGAGTCGGTTCAGCTAAAGAAGGTTCCCATAGAAGGCGAACTCCCATTAACCATCTCCCTTTTTCAAAAAAGGTTCAAATGATGGTAGGACATTTAGCATTGAATTTCCCGTTAACTATCACTCATTAACCATAACTATGATGTTAAGTAATACTAGGATAATTCATCAACTATGAGTGGTAGTTACTGATTTCGCCTCCTATGAAGAACTCTTGTAAATCATAGGCCACTCGACCAATGGTACCCACGAGGTAGGGTATTTTAATGCAAGCATAAATGCAAAGGAACTAGAGTTTAGCATAATAAAAAGAGTATTAGTAATCACTTGAATTATAAGTCTGTCTGTCAAGGGTCCCCAGTGGAGTCACCAAACCACAGATAAGGAGGGCTTGCCTCAGAGCCCAAGCCATGACTAGCAACTGCGGCACTGTGTGTTCAGCTACTAGGCTGATGTGGTAGTCACCAATCGAACCGGCATCGTGAATGTCTTACAAGGTGTACACCTCGATTCCTCTTAAGAATATGAAAGGTGCATTGACCCCAGAGATTTAAGGATCGGACTTATCAATTCCAGAGCGTGATTCTTTACCCAATACTCCAAGTATTATACTAACCTTCATTCCTTCTAACAAAGCAATAACATCATATAACATATTATCACCTACCTTTTACATACATACATGCTATGGTGAGTTTCTAATAACAAACAAGGATTAATTTTAACAATTACCAGCCATTATTAAGGTTATTAACATGCCAAAAGTGATAACAACATATAACACATCAACACAGAAACACAACCTAAGGTTTCTACCATTTTAGACCTAAAATGATTACCAAATAAGCATTAATAATCAATTTCATGCATTTAATCAACTAAATAATTACTAAAGAAGTTGCAGAAGCTTACCTCATCATTGTATTCCACGTGAAAGCTATTGTACAATCGAAAGCAGGCCCATACACTACTGATCCCAACACAACGCCATAGGGGGAAGAAAAATAGGGGCCAACACCACTTGTGGGAATGGCGTTTAGGCTCAACGCCACTTACCTACAGGCGTTGCTGGTAGTGGCGTTGGTAGCCAGAATACAAACAGCATGCAAAAATAGATGGAAAATAGAATTTTTGTGTTTACCAAGCCCGAAAAACCCACACACAGAGATGATTATACACAAAACATTAACCAAAACATGTTATAATGCATGAATCATGGTAAAACAACCTAGATCTAATCATGATATGCTTAAAACATTAAAAGACACAAGCTTTACATACAAAACATGCAAAGATTCAAACTTTACATATTAAAACACACAAAAATAATAACTTTACACATTAAAACACAAAAAAAACGTAACCTTTATGCATTAAAACATGAAAAGACACAATTTTTATTTGTTAAAACATAAAAGAAATGATTTTATGTATGAAAACAAGAAAAGAAATAATTCTTACGCATGAAAAACATGTTAATGACATCAAATAATTCAGATCTGAAATAAAACACATAAAAACATGTAAAAGAAGCAACTTTCATCATTTATAATGCATGTACATGACGTTTAGTGGCATTTAGACAAAATAAACATGCACAAACAACATTTAAACATACAAAATAGAAAATTACAGCATTAAAACAAAACATTCATGACATGTAAATCATGAAAAACATGCAAAAATAATGAAAAACAAAGGAAAGGATGACTTACTTTTCAAGGAATTGATTTAGAAGCCCTTGAGAGCCCTCAGATTTGATTTGAGTGACTTCTTAATTACTTTTTAGTGATTAATAATTGCTCAAACATTGCTTCAATGGATTGGATGCTTGTAAACACCTTTTGATGCAAGAATATGCCAAGCTTTAAGGAGCTTTTATATTGAACAATTGAAAAAGGGTGAGATCTTGTCTAGCTATTAATGAATTCAGAGAGTTAGTATGAGAAACCAAACCCTAAATTCATGTAAGCTATCGTCCTCCTCCAAAAACCCAATTTTAGATGAGTATTTATATGCATATTAGCTTAAAACTTAAGCTAGGGTTACTACCATGACTTTCCTAATGACAACCAATGACTTGGACTCAAAGCAAAGAATATTTTGGTCAAAAATAGTCTTACAGGGCCTAGAGACGCGTGCATGGTTTGTACGTATCGTCCCGGGCTGAAACAACTTGAAATCGGGCTTTTACAATTGGAATCATGCTACTGGGATTGGGGGACCAATGCCAGTCTTCCTTATGGCGTTGAGCACAACTCCACTTGGAAGAGCGGCGTTGGGCCTAATTCCACTCTAAAGAGTGGCATTGGGCTCTTTCGGGCCTCCAAACATCGAATGTTGCAAAAATGTATTAAAGAGAAAATGTGCAGAATGGCCTAAACTATCAACCATCAAAATTCCAAGTCATTCTGATACTTGTAAAGAAAGTTATGTTGAAAACCATCTAAAAAAATGCACTATTTATGCTTAAAACAGAAGTTTTGGTTATAAGCGTTCTTTGTAAGCTTAGAAAATGATTTGAATGTGTCCATGCAATCTTTAAAAAGTAATTGTCAACTCAATTCATGCTATTTAAAACATGAATGATCATCACTGGACCTCCGGGCCGCTTCCTCATTCCTGCATCCAAAAATTAGGTGTTAACAATCGCATTGTAGGGCATTGACAAAGTTCAATTTAGTTGGTTTCATGGTCTAGTGTCTAGGGACTGCTGAGTAAAGCAGATCAAGAGGGATTTGAGATTTGGTGGAGGTGATGAGGCTATAAAGAGAAGCATCATCTCCATTGGCAATGAAGAGAATTGTTGTTGCTGAAGATGAAGATTGTGTCCATGGTGGAAACTTTAGTATTCTTGAGTTGCTTGTCAATTTTTAATTGAATCCCATGACAGTTTTGCCCCCTAGGCCAGTCAAGAACTTGTCGATCTAGTGAGCATGTCTTTGAAGATTATGCTACTGACACGGTCCTTTAAATAATGTGTTATTGCCAGTCTCATATCTGTTTCATCTCATTCGTTTAACATTTCCTCTTATGGTTTGAATGCAATGTTATTAATGATGCAATAAGGAAATTTGACAAGAATTCAAAATCAAGTTCATTTAATAATGCTATAGAAGCATACTTTATATGGTACATTTGACACTACTACTGTCGCCAACCGCCCATTTCAGGTTTTATGCTTGACTGCTCACTTTTTGAATTTTGGTTGATTTTTTTGTTGTTTTTATTTTTTTCTTCTTTTTTTGAGGAAATCAAGCTTAGCTGATGTCGGCGTGGTGCTGAATATCTTGGCAGAGTAGTCTTGAAGACACCTTTTATCTTCTAAAACTGATCTGAGATTTGTTTGTTGAAATGTCTTCGACTTTCTATTTGACACTCTATTTTCTCTCTGATCTACACACACACACACACACACATACATATATATATATGTGTGTGTGTGTGTATGTGTGTGTGTGTGTATATATATATATTACAATTCTCCCGATACACACCATAGAGTGTGAAGCATTGAACTCTGACTTGTAGGAAACCTGATGTATTGAGTTGCTGGATCCTTGGCATCTAGGATTACATATTAAAGGCAGCCCTTTAGATTTTTATTGAACACCTCTTCTTGATAAGTTCTAAAGATATGATGGGGAATTCTTCTTTCAGTGGAAGGCCTTTGGTATATTGCTTCAATAGATTGACTCTTCTGAAAATAATTTAGAATAATCTTGGATTGATTGCGAATTCTGAATGATTGTATTGTTGGCTTGAGATTTTTCAAAGGGACTCTCAATGCATGTTTTTAAGGGATGATCAATTTATTGTGTCCCATTGAAAGCTTTCCTTACTTTTGTGAAACTTTAGAAGAAATGACCTTTGAGTCAATTTTGAATTTCTCCCAAATGGTTACTCTAGTGTTGATGGTTACTCTCATAGCATGCTTTATTCTTATGATGCACTGTCGCCTCTGCCCCCGATGCTGTTGTTGATAGTTGATTCAAGCTTGATTACCTTTTTTTGTTTTGTTTTTTTTTTCATTTTTTTCTTTTCTTATCAGCAGTAATGAAGAATGTAGCAAGTATTTCATGGCTTTGTAACAATGCTAAATGAATGATATGGATTAATGTCAAATAAGCTTATAGATGATTAATGCAATGCATTTATGCCATAAAGAGAATTACTAATTAAACAACAGAAAGCAATTGTTATATCATTAGCTAGAAAATAGAAACAACAACATTATTAGAAAAGCATAGCAAATGTTCAGAATATTAGGCTAAGAACTTGAACTTCGACCATCGTTGTTCTAAGTATCGGACTGCCTCACTCAGAGTCTGTGATCTTTCCATCATCAAATCTTAGACTGCACATTTAAGCCTGATATAGTTATCAGTATGATGCCCATCAATATGATGAAATTCATAGTAAGCATTTTGAACATAGTTCGGAGCTCTAGGGTTCAGAGTAGTCTTTGCTGGCTCTGGGGTCAGCATTCCCTGCTTTTCCAATCTTTGAAAGACTTCTAATAGTGGAAGGTTAAAGTTTAAGAATTTCCTGTGAGGCCTGATCATATTTACTTTGGCTGAATCTCCAGACTATGTAGCAGGACGATCAGAGTTAAACTTGCCCCCTTGGCTTCTCTTTTTATCGGCCTCCACCTCCTCAACTTATAAGCCATCATCATAAAGATCATTAAAAGTTTTTGGGTTCATGGTCTGGAGCTTTTTAACCCTAGCTGGCAAGACGTTTCGGATTACATTACAAATTTGATCTCTCTAAGAAAGCTGGTTCTTCATCAAAGCAGCTTTGTTCCTCCACCTAATAAGGAAGTCGGAGAAGGGTTCACCAGGCTTCTACTTGGTTAACTAGAGATCCTGAAGTGAAACCTTAAGGTGGTCTTTGTATGAACATTGCTTGGTAAAAGCATCATAGAGTTCCTTCCAATCTGCTTGAATGGAAGAAGGGAGATGATGGTACCATTCTTGAGCAACTCTAGTTAAAGATAGAGGGAAAACTCCTAACTTCTGATTAGTGTCGAGTGGTGTAGCAGCCATGACTGTACCATATTACTTCAGATGCAGCCTTGGGTTTCCAGTCCCATCGAATTTTTGTATATCAGGCAATGGAAATTTTGGAGGCAATTTCTTCATTCCTTAAATTCCCATACTCTCCAAGTCAAAATTTGTGTCTGACTTCTAACCCTTCAACAAGTCTTGCAACTGTTCCATCTTCCTAGTCAGGGTTGAGATAGCATCATTCTCATCAGTTTGATCTTGCTCATCCTCAAGAGTCTTGCCAGTATCCTTCACTATGTTCTAAATATTTGTTCCCCAATCATGATCCTCATAGCAGTCATTAGAGCTTCCATGTCTAGGTTCTAAGATGTCTCAGGATTCTGGTTGTACTGATTTCTTCAGAAGCTTTTCTACTCACTTCCAAGTGCAAGAGGATGATTGGGACTCTATATTGATCATAAAATAGAATTGTTAGACTATGCATGAGATGTAGATAAACGTATGTATGTATGCATGACAATAAAACAAGGAAACCGTTAGCTGTACAAATACCAAATACTACCAAGTGGCAAGCCTTCCAACCTTATTACTCCCGCACACATATTCCATTGGTTAAAGTCCATTTCTTAGGTAGGCTGGGGTACTTTATGTCATCAACAGGTGAAATACCAAGAGGGGGGGTGAATTGGTGCGGAATTAGAAAATAAAAAATTGCTTCAAGAATGGATTAGGGTAGAAAAGAAGAACATAAAAGATTTATAGTGGTTCGGACCCAAGTTGTCCTACATCCACTCTCCCAAATACATAGTTTGGGGTTCCACTATCCACCAAGGATTAATAGAGATTTCCAAGGCTATCTCTAACCTTTATAAATGAGTTTTACCCAAAGCTCACTCATAAACCCTAGTGTTTCCAAGAAGCTAACACCAAACCTTTACAATGAAGATTTTAATATGCAATATTCAACCTTTATAATGAGAGTTCTAAGGCTCTCTCCAAACCTAACCCTAGTGTTTCCCCAATTCACAAAGAATTGACACACTAGTATAAGGATAGCTAATTCACTCAACCCAAGCAACAAATGCTCTAGAGTTCTAATTACACACATACAACCAAATTGTGCTAAAATTACAAAGAAATTGATTCAATGTTTGAAAGAAGCTATGAGAGCATTTTGTAGGTTGTTGTTCACCCAAAATATTTATTTTGATGGGTATTTATAAGCTCATAAAGAGTTATGATCGTTGCCCACAATTCCCCATCAAATATCCACTTTTTAGGCTATTTTATGGTCTATCAGAGTTGAAAATCACGGGCATGGATTACAGGTCATGGGCGCGAAACAACAGCTACTTCAGAATATGACCGTTGGGGCATTTTGACTAAGAAATCACGGGTGTGAATTTTTTGTCACAGATGCGATTTTACAACAGCCATAACTTCTTGTAGAGAACTCCAAATGCTCTGAAATTCTCATGGTAGACTCTTCAGGCCTTTCTCTACAACTTTGAATTCCATAAAATTTTTCCAGTTCCATAATCTTCATGCCCTAAAAAATAAAAATATTTTGGTGCTCCAATATTCTAAGCACTACTCATTCCAACAACCATTTCTCACAATCTACAACTCCTTTTAATGTGATTTAATAGCCATATGAAACTAGACTTTCAGGGCTACAACGTCATAAAATTTCATGAAAAAATTCCTTACCTAGTATTTCTGGAGTCATTTTGAACATGACATATGTGCACAGTCTTATACATTCAATCCTGAGCATAATTCACTTAAAAATCTAAAACTCCAAAATTAATGCTCCAAATTGAATTCCCATTTTTGCTCTAGAAAGTAGACATCCATAGCTTTCCATCCATATATAATTTGACTATATATCATCTCAATAGATATGCTGAAAGATACTCCAAACAACGGCTTAGTGTGTAGTCCCACAATTGGCTTCTTTGGTTTTCTTCGAAGGTTGATTCTCCAATCAACCTTAACCATTACCAAACTCTCCAAATCACATCCTAATCTTATAAAAGCTCTCACCTTTTCCCAAGTGTTTTAATTAGTTTCACACTTAAATCTATCCAACTAAGCTAATGTTCACATACAAACTTAAGCTAGCCCTTAACCTAAGTGTTTTCTTAGGATAACACTTGAACCTATCCAAGTACATAAGCACTCATCAAAGCTCATGAATATTCTTCATCATCAAACTCAAGAATTTCATCATCTTAGGAGCTTTGACATCTCTTACAAACTTCATACACTTTCCATTACTTCAATAATCTTCATCAACAACTCTCATATGCTTTCTTTGCATCAATTACCTAGAAAAGCACTTAGCAAACATATTAGTATTACACAATGTTTTGTATCATCAAAATCATCATTAGAACATTGAGGTCCTTAGGGTCAACAATAGGGGATGACAATACCTTCATGTAAGTACAATCTCTCAAGCTATCCTAGCAATTAATAGCATTCATGATAATTAAGTTTGTATCCTTATACCTAAATTTTGTCTTTAGGTGGACAGAGTTTCGACATAGGTTTTAGGCTTAATGATCATAAATACTTATGGCAGTATTACAACAAGTAGGATTAATGGGTAATACCTAGGGGAAACTTCTATGGTCATTACATGCTGGGTTTTGACACGGGTTTGGCTAAGAAGTCTCCCACACAAGTAAACTTCCTTTGACGGTTATCCCCACTCAAGGGTTCAAGCGATGAGGAAGTGATCTCAATCGTGAGTGGTAGTCACCTATAATACAACCCAAGAAACGACTGGAATCGTTAGTCTACATTTTAAGTGGTACCGGGGTTTATAGGGACCCTAAAAATGTAGAACTAGAATCCAATGCAGAAAAGGAGAACAATGACCAGATTAATTAAAAAGATGGAAAATTGCTTGAAATCTTCAATCATTTTTATTTGTAAAAACTTCCCCATTGTAGTCGCCACTGTGGACATCTAGGCTTTTCGTGCCCTAGGTGTGCCCAATGGTAATGGCGAGTTGATTCACTAAATTAGGATTTAGCTTTTTACAAAAACATGGAGTCACCACCCGAATTGCAATCGGGGCACTGAGTGGCGAGTAAGGTTGATTCCTTTGCAATTCCCATCTGTCATCACTCCAGATGATTTTGGGTTCGAATAAATCATCCATACTAGGTAATTCCCTATTTAATTAATTAAGGAGGTCATTATTTCCTACAGCAGATAAACAATAATAAAGCGATAAATCACCCAGAAAGTAAAATGGCTCTTGCAAGGATGAATAATCATCCCTAATATTGTTTCTAGTCAATTTTATCATTTTTGCATTGGTTCCACTTGATTAGTCCCTAATCGATTGAGTGCAGTTTGCTGTATTTGGTGGGTTTTTATTTATTTTAATCAAATAGGCCGGGTGGATTATTTCCTTATTTATATGCAGAACATCCATAGTTAGTTTCTAATTAATTTTTATATTTTTTTGTTAGTGTTTGCACATTAATTTGATTATTGATTTACCCAGAATAATTATGGTAGAAATATATACACACCCTCAAAGAAAGGAAAGGAGAAATGATTTTCTACCATTTTTATTATACTGATTACCGGGTGGATTTGTTTAATGTTCTTTTTAGATTATTTTATAATTAATTCTAGGTGATTTATGGAATTTTAAGTAAAGTCGAAAAACTTTACCGATCGACTAATCAGTCCCGGAGAGGATAGATTAGTCAACCTTGAAGCTTCGAAATAGTTTGTGCCCTTGGTCCCATTCTTCTTTTACATGTTCCACTTGTGAAGGTTCATTTGAATCATTCCCAAAGGTTCGGACGGACCTTTGCATGGGCTAGGCCCAATAATTTCATAAAAATGCTTTGGGGCTGGACATCATCCGAACGAATGATTGATGATCCAAATGAGTGTTGGTGATGATCCGGACGGACATGCAACTGGAGGACCAAGACTCCAAGCTGATACTTGACCTGTTTATTACATATTTTTTCAAATAAAATATACACAACAATAAATGGGTCCTGATGAAGGTATAGGAATTCTAAAACAGCTAAAGAGATAAGATTTGGTAGTTTTTCAAGCTTGTGAATCAAAAATACATTTTGATACACAACATGAGTTTTAGGGCTCCAAACTTTAGTCTATTTATTTTAGCAGCATCTACACCTCACCAGGATATTAAAAATGTAAACAAAAAATAAAATGGAATTAATTCAAAAAATAAATATAAAATATAACAGAAACCTACCAAATATAAAAATAAATCAAAAAATTAAATAAAAAAATTCTAGATCTGGATTTATTGGTCATTGATGATGGCCTAAGAGGTGATTGTAAGTACCCTTCGTGGTTTAGATTGCAGCAGATAATATAGATTTGGCTTCGGAAGCCTCAGAAATGATTTTAATAGAGTAGTAGTTAATATTATTATTAGTGAGATTATTGGAAAAGAAAAGATTGATGAAATGAAATTTAAGAGAAAAAAAAATAAAATAAAATGAAGACAGTGGCTTTGTTCTAGAAACGGAAGTTGTTGTCCTTCCCGAATTAACAACAACAATTTTTTTTTCTTTTGTTTTGAACGTGATTCCATGAATAGGAAAGGGAAACCATCCAAAACAAAGCAAGTGCCTCCAAATTAATGGCCTCCTTTTCCTTAGAAATTGATATTACTTCCCAAGACTAACCAAAGAAACAAATTAATGGCAAAAGTGACAAGCAAATGGTCACCTCCTCCACCGCTTCAATTCTTGGCTAAAAAAATGAAAACCAATTTTTTTTAAGTAAAGCTCTTTTTTTTTTTTAAGTGAGGCAGTGTCCACTTAATGAAGGAAATGTCCACTGAATGTTGGGGGGGGGGGGGGGGGGGGGGGGGGGGGGGGGGGGGGGGGGGGGGGGGGGGGGGGGGGGGGGGGGGGGGGGGGGGGGGGGGGGGGGGGGGGGGGGGGGGGGGGGG
>CANYLF011351471.1:0-12045 GCA_948193215.1 Bocquillonia castaneifolia | reverse complement strand
CTCTCATGCCTCTACCCACCTTCACTGTCTTATCGCTGTTCTTTAGGACTAGAGGGTAAGTCTCCCCCACAGGCTCTAACTTCCTCTCTTTTTTCTCGCGGGGGACTGCTTCTATGGACATTGCTTCTGCCTCTCCTCCTTCTGCTACCATGTAACATTGTTTAGCCATCTCTTGGTTTCCCCTCACTGTTGTGACTCCTTCAGGGGTCGCCATTTTCATAGTTAAGTACCTGATACTTGTAACTGCTCCTGTATCGTAAAGGAATGGTCTTCCCAAAATAGCGTTATATGCCAGCTTCATATCCATCACATTAAACAGTGTTGTGATTTTCTTGGTTGGTCCTTCCGTTCTATCCCCCACTTCCATGTTAAGTGTAATAGTGCCCACGGGCTGTATTGGTGTAACCCCCAAACCCACTCGAGGTTTTGTCACCTGTTTGAGGTCGGTTATTGCTCCCCTCATGACCTTAAAGGCTTCGAGCGTCAATATGTTTATGGCGCTTCCTTCATCCACCAGGATCTGCTTGACCAAAAACTTGCCAAATATAGCATTAACCACCAAAGCTTCATTGTGGGGTCCTGTCACGTGCTTGCCATCTTCCATGCCAAAAGTAATGACCTGCGAACTCTTACTAGCTTCGTCTATGCTCAGTATCTCCTTCCTCTGTCTCTTTCTTATCGAGCTGTTGCTTGGTTCTCTGCCCACAATCACGTGAATTACTGCTAGGTCTTTCTCCCCCTCAGTCTTGGCCTGCTTTCCCCCATCTTCTTCCCTACCTTCTCCTTCCTACGTATCTCACCCCCTTTTCTCTCCTTCTGCTACAAATCTTCTCAACTTCCCATTCTGAATAAGTCTCTCAATTTCTCTCTTCAAGTCACTACATGTCTCAGTTTCATGGCCTACATCATCGTGGAACCTACAATACTTGCTCCTATCTCTTATATGGGCTGAGGTGGGATTGAGCTGTCTGGGTCTCTGGGACTGCTCTCTGTTTTTCTTAATCCACATAAGGATATTTTTCCTTGTGGTATTGAGTGGGGTGAAGCTTCCCCTATCCATGGGTCGGGGGTAATGCTCCCTCGGGACCTTTCTCCTAGTCTCCCTTCTCTCGGGCCTGTCGCTTCTTCCCTTATTCAGGTCTTTTCTATCCATTCTCAAAACCTAATCCAGGTCGGCGTATTTCTGTGCCTTTGACATTAGTTCTAGAAAAGAGGTCGGTTTAAGCGTAGCCAGCTTCTCCTAGAGCTTTGAAAAAGTTGTTCCTTTCCTGAGGGCTTCGGCAGCTGTTTCGACATTGAGCTTGTCTACCAGCATCGCTTCTCTATTGAACCTTTCCAGATAACTTCTCAGGGTCTCTCCTTCTCTCTGGATAAGTCACCTGAATTCTTGGTAGGTGGTATGTTTGTTAAATATCTAGCTCTGAAAGCTGATGCCAGGTCATCAAAGCATGCTATGGACCCCCCCTCTAACTTAAGAAACCATTGCTGGGCAGATCCTGACAAAGTTGTTGGGAACACCCGATAAAGTGTGGCATCGTTCACACCCTGCTGTAAGGACATGACCGTTCTGAATTTTGCTATGTGCTCTTTAGGGTTCCCTGACCCATCAAAGGCCTCCATTTTTGGCATCTTTAGCTTATCTGGCAAAACCTCTATCTGTATGTGCCAGCTTAGTGGGCTCCTTATGTCTCCTAGGCAGTCCTCCTCATACTCGCCTCTCTTGAATTTTCTGAACATGTCCATCATTCTCCAGTCTAGGTATCCGTCTTGCTCAACAAGTTCAAGTCCCTTTCTCTTGGATGGGTGAGGTGCAGATCCTCGTCATCTTTTCCTTTGCTCTTTCCCTGGTCTGGCTTTTCTCCATTTTCCTCCTTTGGTAACTCCTTGGTGAGATCTACCACCTCCTTAGATGTCACATGCTGGCCGTCTCCTCCTTGCGAAGGAGGTTGGATGGTGTTCCCAGGTTGGGTTAGGGGGTTGTTTGGTGTTGCTAGTGATGTTTTAGCATGCACCAGTGCCATTAGTTCCTCCAAGACTTTACTTGTCATTGGGGGGCTTAGACTGTTGAGGAAGTCCATAGCATGTGGAAAAATGGGGGTTGGTGTTTGGGTTGCTTCAGGTGAAAATGGTTGAATGTGAATGGGCTCTCTAACTCTAGTGGCATGTGGTGTGAACAACGTTTGATTCAAGGCTGGGATGGCTGGGGAGCTTTCCCGCCCAGAAAAACCAGTAAAAGTTCCATGTTGGAAGAAAGGCAATCTGCTACCACCAGCACCCTGGCCTCATCCTACACCCGCCATTGTGCTTGTTGCCCAAGTAAGCCCTGTCCTGGCTGGAGAGGTTGTGGCGTCTGTGGTATTAGAACTACCTGGGCCTGCTGCTCCAGCGCTTGTCTGCGTAGAGATGGTGTTGCCCAGTCCAACTACTGGTTGCGTGGGATCTTGTTGGGTGGTGCCAGCAAGGTCATGCCGGCACCCGAAGTCCCTCAACTGTTTGCATTCATCGCGTTCTTTTGCTCCTAACTTTCACCGCACCAATGATAGATAGTGTCCTGATCCTGCTGTTCCAGTGTTGGTTTACCGGCTGGTCCTGTCCCTGCATAGTCAAGCAAAGGCCTCAGAGGTGGGGTGTGATCCCCGTAAACCCTTCGATGCCTAAGTCAGTAGAGTGTTTGCTAGGTACAGTGTATAAAGGGTGAGAGATCAGTTACCTATCTTGGAGGGTCCTCCTTAGCTTATATAGTAGTCAGGGTAGGGAAACCCTGGTGCGCCTCGTATTACTCTTATGCCCTTAGGGTGAGCGTAATGGGCCTGCTTAGGCCCAATACGATGGTAGACCATCAGGTATATTCCAGACAAGGATGGCGGTGGAGGGTAGACAACTGATATCCCTGCAAATGTGTAAACATAGGTAATTTGTAGAATATATGCACACTTTAAGAAGTGCGACCACCAAAGCAAAATATATATATATGTACCTGTAGGGTAGTAAGTTTTGGCCTGAGTAGGAGGTGGGTATGCTGGTGGAGGGTAACCTGCCGGAGGGTATGCCTGTGGAGGATTGCCAGTTGTTAGTGCAGCAACGATATAAGGAGATGGTGGTGGATATGTTGCCGGATTAGGAGGAGGGTAGCCCATGTGACCAGTTGAGGGAGGATAATGGGCGGCAGGTGGTGGTGGAAACTGAGTATATGGCAGGACCTGGCTCAAAGCACATGGTGGTGCTGCGTATTGTGGCCCTGATTGCTGCTGTAAACAAAGAGTTGCTAATTAGTGCATTTGGTTAACCTCCGTTAGTCATAATTCATAAAGTGGGCAATCTCAGTTTGTAAAGAAAGCATTGAGCAATTACTGAAGTTTACTTATATGCATTGGAATAGTGCAATATAAGTTGAACTTCTCCTGAATGTCTGCGATGAAGGAATGTTATCAGAATTATTTATATATTAAATCAAAAGAATGAAATTAAAATATCATCAGAAGGTGAAATTAGCTTTTCTATTTGATTAAACCTGCCATTTTTGCTCTGTAGCGGCCAAGAAGCATCATCATAGCCTTGCGAGAGGGCTTTTTGAAGCTGAATCATGCATCAGAAATGCACTCAACAGAAATAGACATTTTGATGGGCCTTGGGTACTCACCCAGCCCGCCCACAAAAACCCGGATTTGGACAAGTAGTTTTTAACATAGGTCCGGCCTGGTCCGAGCCCGATTTTAACCTGTGTTTTGATGGTCGGGCCTGGGTATATGTAGTAAAATCCGAACCCGGCCTGACCCGAATGGTAAATGCTCACTTAAAAAATATATATATTAGTGAATATGAGTGTAATGGGATTTGAACCATGCTCAATTTTATATGCTACAAACACTATAACTAATTCAACCCACACTAATTTTGTTATATTATCAATGTAAAATAAGTTTTATACAAAATATAACCATGCTTAGGTGGAGACATTTAGTTGAATTTAGGGCATCCTCAGTGATTAAACACCACAAGAGTTTGATATACATGCCAACTCATCAAATCATTAAACTTTATATTTATTATACTCTCCTCTCCAATGGTTAAATCCATAATATAGGACTCACAATTAAATTACACCTCAATTATTTAATATTATCTAACCTAAAAAGCAAAAAAAAAAAGAAAGAAAAAGCAGCTTTTACTCAAAAAGGACCCACCACTATCCACCACCAACCGCTTAATCTCCATTAAACGCTCAATGCCCATTAACCTCCCACAATGGGATGTTCAATATTCAACCTGTTTATTGACCCCTCATTAACCCACCACTGCTGAAGCCCTTATAGGGATATAAGTGGTTGGGGCCTAGCCGGACCCGGACTTGAACATTCTTTTTGGGCTCGTGCCTGGGCAAATATTAAAAAAAATTATTCGGACTTGGACGGGCTTGAGTTTCTTTGCCCGAATTTGAACAGCTCTAAATAGAAATGAATGTAAAAGATATATAAAAAAAAAATAGTAAGAAATAACCTTCCGGTGCCAATATGCTCATCAGCAGAGAGCATGCGGCTATTCCAAACAGTCACATTTAGTTCTCGAAGGCCTTCAATGAGAGTGAAAATGAACTTTTCTTGAAAAGGAGGGTTTTTGCCTCCATCTTATTCATATTCAGATCAAATTTACTTTAGTAGACATTCAAATAACCTATCAGTAATCTACAGGCATATATAGACAAATTAAGACATACCACCTGTGCAAGTTTTAGTTCTGTACTTGGTGCTCCCATAATCGAGGCTGACATAGGGGTCTTGCCTTGATAGCCATTCCTTATCATCCAAATTGTAACAACCAATTACTGCAAAAATGAAACCAATTAAATTACAAATACAAAATATCAATTCAATGCAATTAAATTTGCAATCACATACCAGTGACTTCAAGAGGCAAGTCTTGGATTCCAGAGATCGACATGAAGACAGAATGTATGTTATTGGATGTGCAAAATGTAAGCTAATTGGTGATTTGCATTGCGATTGATGTCAGAGTTCAATGCATTTATAGTGATGTAAGTAGGTGATGATCCTTGCAGAGAGTTGACGCTGCTGGTTTAGGCATTATTTTCTGCCAGTTTAGTCAACTCAAAGGGAACATTAATTGATAATGATTATGAATTAATTCTTATCAAGTTGATCACATTACAATAGCCGTAATCAAAGTGTGGCTTAATGCTGCGATTAACCGGTGGATGGATTTAACTACAGTATCTGAAAAAGAACGTGTGGCTCTGTGCTTGCAAGGTTGACAAATGAACGTATAAAGATTAAAGACTAAACTCAAATCAACTATTAATACAAATCAAAGTCAACTGTTACAAAGTCAAGATGCCAACAATGCCATGCAATTTGTGGTTTCTGTGTCTCTTCGATCGTTTAGGTCAATCTTTATTGTTTATACTGTATGAGACTTTCAACAAGTACATTATTTTGAGTCATGAAATTCTCTCTAACATATGAAATTCTTCTTTAATATGGTACTATTAGAAACTAATAATTAAATTAGTAAAACAACTAATTGATAAATTGATTAAGTTGAAACTCAAATAATTGATTTATATATAAAATAACTAATAAAAACTCAGAAAATAACTGTGTTCAAGAATTACAATCAACAAAATATTTCTAAAAATTAGCAATCCTCTTAATTTATGCAAATCAAGGAATAACTATTCAAATTTATATAAAAATAAAACCTATAGCTGTCATAGGTACAAGCTCGTGTCAAAGACATTTATAAATGATATTATTATATATAAAAGTTTCAAATTCGAATTCCTATCTATTAAAACAAAGAAGAAAAACTATAAAATCATTGGAATTGGACCAACTTCAAATGCAATTTTAATTACAAAGCTTTATATTTGTTTTTCATTCCAATGAGCTCATAATCTCTTGATGTGCACTATGGCAAACGTTGTCACCGACTTCTCTCTGACTGGGCCAAGCTGCATTCATCAATCAACAAACAAATTAAGATGTAATATTACTGTACTCACTACAAAGTACTGACATAACATAACATCTTGCAGATTGTAAGTTTGTAGGATGGCAATTGAGGGGATTGGATCGAATTTTATCTTACCCATACCCGCCCCGAACTATTAATAATTATATCTGACCCCGTTCGGTATCCGAACGGGTTATAATTAATATTTATTCCCATAACTTGTCCCGTTATAAAATCAAAATTCTCCGACTTAACTCGCCCTGCTTGTAATTTAAAATATATAATATTATATTTTTATAATTTATATTTGTTTAATTGTATTTTTGTAGTATATATATGTATGTATAATGTGTGTGTGTGTGTGTATAGAAACGGGGTGGGTCTAAATTACCCACATTTTCTTATGCGGGGCGGGTTCGGGACGGGTAATGGGACGGGTGTCACAGTCGTATTTTAAATAAAAAAATTAAATTAACATGCATTAACATATCATTTGCATCATATTTATGTGTAGTACATTGCATAGAATGATGTGGTAGAAGAGTATTGTGTGTAGTAAAGTTTATGCAAGTTAGATTAGAGTAAAGACCTAATTGTAAGGATAATTAAAGGAGTTATTTGTAGTATAAGTTTGATTTAAGAATTAATCGGTTAGTAAAAATTTTATTGGGGGTATGGAGAGTTAAATACTATTATTATTATTATTTTCAAAAAAAAAAAGAAAAGTTGGTGGATTACTCAACCAAGACAACCCGCCACTACTCTCCCATTTCCTTAACTTTTTCTTCTCCTTATCTCTTTCTTTTTCCTTCTTTCCTTCTTCTTCGTCCTTTTCTTTTATTTCTGCCCTCTTACTCTACTCCATCAAAAATTTACTCAAAAATTTTTCTTTAAGGCTTAAGATTGAAAAAGAAAATTAAGTTAAGCATAATTTGAAAGTTAGAAACTTGATTAAGGTAAATTCTTTCCTTTGTAGTATTTAATTAAATTAAGGTTCATGTAGAAAATTAGGGAAAACATGATTTTAAGTTGTGATCTTGTTATTAAGACTTGATTAAGCATAAATCATGTATCAATTTGTGAAAATAATATTATTTTGAGGTTGATTACATGAATTTCTTCAAAGTACATATTGCTGTATTTATACACTACCAAAAAAATGCAAATTAGCGACTAAAAATAGCGACTAAACAGAGATAGATGGAGGAGAGAGAAAAAAACCCAACTTAGCAACTATTTTAAAGACTAAATAGCAACTAAATATTGCGACTATTGTATATTAGTCGCCATTTAGTCTCCCAGTTTGGCGCCAGCGACTAAATGGAGATGATTTTTAGACTAAAAATTTAGTCGCTAACGTTAAATAAATTTATGAAAGTAAAAAGTATGGTGACTAAAATTGTCATCGCTATTTAGTCGCTAAAGTTGAGTAAGCCATATAGCATAGCAAATGGCGTCTAAATAGCGACTAAAGTTATTTAGTCGCTATTTTTCCCTAAAAATGAACCAGCACTGTTCTTTCCCTCTCACTTCTTCTTCCTCCTCTTCTTCTTCTTCCCATTTCACTTCTTCTTCTTCTCCCAAAAACAGAGCCTCCATTGCAGCCATTAGCCTCAATTGCAGTAATTGAAGACTTGTGAGTTTACTTAGAGAGAGAGAGAGACAGTTAGGTTTTAGTTTTCTCCCAAAACCAGAAGCTGCTGCTCCCCTTCAACTCGTTGTGCCATCCATCTAGTGGTCGTCTCCACGCCGGCGTTGTCGGTCCAATTGCAGGTAAGTGTGCTTCTAATTTGTTTCATTTTTTTTTATTAATTTTATTCTAGAATTAGTTAGGTTTTTAACGTTAGTTTGCATGTTTATAGAATGAAAAAAGTGTAGGGAATTATTTGTAATTATTTCTATTTTGTTTGGATTTTTTTGAATTTTTTTTTGTATATTTAGTTGAATTAATGTTTTGTTGATTGGAAAATAATTGGGTAATTATTGATGGATTTTTTGTAATTTTTTGGTTGGATTTTTAGAGTTTATTGTATAATTAGGGTAAAAAAATGAAAAATTTAGTGTAAATAAATTTATGTTAATTTAATTTATGCTTTTCTAATTAATTACTTTATGTTAATTTATTTTCTATTTTTTAATTTTTTATTATATAATTTCTGTTTTTTAATAATTTGGTATAAATATTGAAAAATAATTGGGTAATTATATAGAAATTGTTGGGAGTACTTAGATTAAATAATAATATTTATAGTGAATTAAAAATAATGAAAATTAATTAGTTTAGAAGACAAAATTTGAACATAATTTGAAAAAAAATAATGTTTTTTTCCAAAAAAATTACTCATCTAATTTTAAAGTAATTTACTAAAAAAATGTTATGAAATAATCATAAGATAATTTTTTTAAAATTAATTAATCGAGAAAGTAATTAATTAATGTTGAGAGTAATTTCTTTTATTGGGTATCTAAATAGTCACAATTCATTTTTCTATAGAATGAGTGAATTGTGACTATTTAGATACCCAATAAAAGAAATTGCTCTCAATGTTAATTAATTAGTGCCTCAATTATAATTTTAAAAAAATTATCTTTTGATGATTTGATAACATTGTAAATTACTTTAAAATTAGATGAGTATTTTTTTTGGCAGTAAAAACATTATTTTGTGCTATTTATATAGTCTTTTTTATTGAACTTTGTTTAATTTAATTTTATTAATTTTATGACTTTGTTGCTTGTGATAGGTTTTAGAATTTGTTGATTTGCATGTAGTGGTGAAATTAGGTTGTGAAATTTGTAATTTACATGTGCTGGTAGATATAGGTTGTGAAAATTGTGATTTGCATGTACTGATAGATTCAGGTTGTGAAATTTAAAGTCTGGGTAATTTGTGGTAGGCCCAGCACTGTGATTAGATATAGAACTGTGTTTTAATTGCAAGAATGACTCCGTTTATTGGGGAGATTTGAGCAACTATAGAGGAAAAGTCTGTCAAAATTTTGGTAGAATTTTCGTTGGATTTAGAAATAGGTTAGAGATTAAAGACTATAGGTTCACACAAATGGACTTAATTGAATCCGGGTTTGAATTGCATCGTTAAAATTAATAATAATGCATTTAAAAAACTAATTTATCCGAGTTCGTCTGCCTATTCCTTGCAGGGAATCAATAAAGTCTTTTTTATTTATTTTCGTATTCGATTGCTTCTTCCTTGCATCGAATTATAAAAATTGATGCGTGTTAGAATTGTAAAATTTTGCAATTATAACATTTAAAAGTATTATAAATTATATTCGTTTACATCTTCCTTGCAATGAATACACAAAGTCATTTGAATTTAATTCTGAATTCGTTTCCAGCGTCCCTGCATTGAATGGTAAAAATTGAATTGGCGTTGATAAATAATATATGTGAATTGAAATATATTAATATAAAAATAAAAGAATGAATAAATTAAAAGAATAAAAAATGTTAATTATTACTCCATCGTTTGCGAATTCCTTCTACGATATATTGTATATAATATTCCCTTGAATATTGTATAATTCCAATATTGAAAATTGGAAATTTGTTATATTATTTGAGTCGTTTGCATCATCCTTACATCGATTTCCAAATTCATTCGTAGAAACGATAAAAAGTCATTGTTTCAATTTATTTAGTTAACCATAGATTAATACCGTCTAGTGTATTTAAAATTTAATTGAATACATTGGATTGTCCTTGTGGATAGTTTACGAAAGAACGTGTTAATTGTTATCGCGGCATGGTATTTTTTTGTGTATATATATATTTTGGTGCTTCTTCGCTTCGTTCTCCGACTACACATTAAGATATATACCAAATAATGCAAATTCGCTATAATAAGCATATGTTGCGTAATTTTGTATATATCTTGAATAGTGTACTTGGAGAATTATGCTGGGAGGTTGCTGAAATTTATACAAATGTCATGCACTCGTGATATGCTTTTCACTATCACGACGCTTTCGTAAATGGTTTAGGGCCTACCATTGAAGAGAAGAAAAAAAGATGTTGGACGGTGAAGTGTTTTGGATTGCATTCCCATAAATTCGGATCCGTTAATTAACGTTATGTCAATATAAAAACAAATTATGAACGATTTCTAAAATTTTATATCTTTCAGATATGGAGGAAGATCAAAAGTGGACGTACGAGGGTCGAATTATTGATGGGTTCCTTTCAAGTGAATGGGCGAATAAGGCTGATGAATTTGTTCAGTTTGCACTATAGCATCCCGATTTTGTGAATGGCAGCACACATTTCAAGTGTCCTTGTCCTAAACCGAGGTGCTGGAATAAGCAGTTTTTTCATGTCGATGATGCAAAACTTCACTTGTATCGGTATGCGTTTATGGAGGATTATTATGTTTGGAAATACCATGGTGAGAAGGAATTTATAAGACATAAACGTCCAGTTAGAGATGAAGTTGGTCTGTCAAATGTGAATCAAATTGGGATAGAATCTGAGAGTATCAATCAAACTTCATACCATACAATGGTTCTAAAAGCTGCGGGTCCAGATTTCATTCCTGAACCGATTGAAGAGGATCCTAACACTGAAGCACAAAATTTTTATAATATGATTCGAGCTGTGGATAAGTCGATTTATGAAGGTAACTCGAATCATTCTCAATTGTCTGCTGCTGTAAGGATGTTGAAAATAAAGTGTAGAAATAAGTGCTCACAAGCATGGTTTGATGGCATGTGTGCATTTCTGCAAGAGTTAGTGTCGGCTGATAGTTTGATGCCTTTTGATTTTTAAAGCACGAAGAAGCTGGTGAAAGGTCTGGGTCTGCCGGTTGAAGTCATTCATTGTTGTGTGAACAACTGTATGATATACTGGGGTAAAGATAAAGATTTGAATAGTTGCAAGGTTTGTGGGCATGCCCGTTATAAGCAGCAAGCTGTGGGTTTTGGTCGGAGGGTGGTTGTAAGGAAGTTAAAGACCCCTCATAAGAAGATGCATTACTTTCCTTTAACACCTCATCTATAGAGGTTGTATGCTTCATCTGTAACTACAGTGAGATGAAATGGCACATAGAGCATGTGATGGAAGGTGGAAACATGTGTCTCCCATTAGACGCCCCTATATGGAACCATTTTGATAGTAAGTTCCCTGATATTGCTACGGAGGTTCAGAACATCCTTTTGGGTTTATTTTTAGATGGTTTTTAACCATTTGGTTAATCGGGGCAACAATATTCCTTATGGCTTGTGGTTGTGACACCGTATAACTTGCCTCCAAACTTGTGCATAAAGGAGGAGTTCATGTTCTTGACTATTTTAATTCCTGGGCCAAATAATCCAAAGGGGAAGAATGATGTATTCATGCAACCGTTAATACAGGAGTTGAAAGGTCTGTGGTTTGTGGGGGTTCAGACTCATGATATTGCGAAGAAGCAAAATTTTCAGATGCGAGTTGCGTTAATGTGGACAATAAATAACTTTCCTACTTATTTAATGGTGTCTGGGTGGAGTACTATCGGGAAGATAGCGTGTCCTCATTACATGGAAAATTCTGATTCTTTTAGACTTCCTTTAAGCAGAAAGCAGTCATAATTTGACAACCATAGAAAATTCTTACCCTTGGATCATGCTTACAGACTTAACACTAAAGACTTTCGGAAAGGGGTGAGACTCAGGAAAGTATTCTAGGGGGGTTAAATCAGGGCATGATATTCTTCGGGAACTTAATAACATTAGTTTCATGAAGGTGACTGGCGTTGATGCCCAATCAGTGAATGATGCACTTAGTAAGATTGTGGCTAGAACAAGAGAAGTATCTTCTGGGATTTGCCTTACTGGGCTGAACATTTACTCAGACACAATCTCGATGTTATGCATATAGAGAAGAATGTGTTTGATAACATCTTAAATATGGTGTTGAATATTCCTGGTAAAACAAAAGACATAAAAAAGTCTAGAGATGAATTGAATATGTATTGCAATTGTCTGAGGTTAGTGCAGAAAGCAGATGGTACGTATGAGAATGCCACATATTGTATAAACGACAAGATAGCTCGAAAAAAACTGTTTGAATGGATTAAAAAAC
>CANYLF011351276.1:0-12954 GCA_948193215.1 Bocquillonia castaneifolia | reverse complement strand
TTATTGATTAAAAACAAGTAGCAATAAAAGAAAAATGAAAATGAAAGAGGTCCTCTCTTTCATTAATTTGGCCCTGGCCACTTGATCATAGTCCCAAGAAAATTTAGCATCATTTTAACATGTTTATATAATTTAAAAGCTTTGTAATATATTAAGTCTCTTTCTGCTCCCTAAATGTAGCCTATTATTGGTAAAGACATTGTAACCAATTTGAGGGACCCAGGTTCGAATCCCCTCCCCAATTATATATAAAAAAATCTCTTCCTATTCTATTGCCACACAGGTTTAGGTTATGGATTACTCAAGAAAAGTATATTTTAATTTGAAAAATAGAACCATTTCTTTTTTTTTTATGACATGTCAAAATTGTGCATCGATTAGTTTAGGCCTGTAACATAATATAATAAGCTAGTATTTTCCTAACTTCTTTCACTACATGACAATCTCCACGCCTTTAATGTTACGCAAGTTGTGGTTTTAAATAGGGAGCACCAAACGTCCACACGGACCATTACCCACATTACTTACATTTAAATTATCAATAGTATAATATGGAGCAAACATTAAAATATACACACACACATTTACCAGGTTTTGATAGGAAAGCAGGTACCGATTATAAAAAATGATTTTTTTTTTGAAAAAAATATTTCATTCGAGTAAGATTTCAAATTCAAACACTCTTACTGCCCTTAGCTTCCTTGCCATCTTTAAAGGATGCATAGTCGCCCAATATCCTAGCCTTTACACAGATTGTCCTCCCATGGCAAAGACACTAGCCAAATATTATTTCACTACTGTCCCCATGTCCTTTATTTCATATATATAGTTGTAGACAATTTTTCTTCCATCATGAAACTTTGTCAATTTACTGGAGTTCTGTTTACAAATGTAAAATAATGATTTCAGATTCAAGATGGAGCCTGATTAACTCAAAAAGAAAAGAAAAAAAAAAGAGAACATGCTATTCCATTTTCAACATTTTTTTTTCTTTTATAGAACAATTAATTAAAGATAAGCTAAAATAAAATGCGATTTGTTGGAGAAATTTTCAGTGAACAATGAATCCAATACTTCAGTGGATTGCATAAAATTGGATACACAACTAAACATTTTATGGCCATGTATAATGTATTTCCAAGGAAACAGCTATAAAAATGCCTTGCGGGGCAACTGGGGCTGATGGCTCTCATCACATAATTTGATTACAGGAATAACCATTAACAAAGAAAATCATCTACAAGCATTATTTATGAGCGCATAGTTCATTAAATAAATCCATATCAATCAATAGTTATAGTTCTTCAAATCACAAACAGAGCACTTTCAATAACTCAAAATGAGACAAAAACATGTTGCTTATTTTGCTCTTATTCTGGAATAATACATTAAAGAAAGATGAGAAGAAAATCATGCTCGTTGAGTACGCCTTCCAACTTCAAGAGCCAACTCTGTGTCAATTTTGAGAGAAATGTCTAGTGCTTTTACTGAATGTGTTAGTGCTCCACTGCAATCCAAATTTAAGATTTTTAGTACGTATGTGCAGATCATTTTCTGAATAAAACCTGAGATGAAGAAAAACTCATGATGCAATGTCATGTTATTACCTTGATATGTAAGTTACACCAGTCTGTCCAATTACGTGCACCGTGTCAAGAGTAACATTGCCTGATGCCTGTTACCATGAAATTAATTAATAGATCAACAATCATTTTTTACCTGGATATATTATTGATGGTGCATAGTTTGCTTAAACAATGAAAACAAAATAATATGAGAAGAGGTACCTCAGTCTCAAATTTTCCATTGATCAATTCAACAGCACTTTTAAGCATAGAGACATCAACATCTCCATTAAGTAGAGGTATAACCATATTATCCAACATTATCCTAGTCAAGGATGTCTTATTTTGGGAAGTATAGCTTAAAACCTCATTTACTTCCTCAAGTGTCCTGGTCTCAATCTTTACCAGAAGAGTAGAGAAACATATAAACATTGCAAAATGTTAATTATTGGATGACAAAGAAATTCACAAAAAAAATAATGATAGATTATATACCTCAACGTCCATTTGAAGGTTGCTGTCCTCCAAGTACTTGTCAACAGATTTGATGGCATTTGCTATACCTCCTGCTATTGATATATGGTTATCTTTTACCATAACCATATCAAATAAACCCATTCTGTGATTTTTGCCTCCACCAATCAGCACCTGTAATATGACACAAATATTCAATCACAAAAACTCTATGAGAATACAACCCATTGTATGTAGCAAAAGATACGCACTGCCCATTTGTCGATCAAACGTAGTCCTGGAGCTGTTTTTCGAGTCTCCAGAATGCTAGCTGGGGATGCAGCATCTGCCATTTTCTGCACGAAACATATCAATTGTATAGTCACCAACAGATAACAGGTTTTAATATTTAAAATTTGCAAAATTATCAATGTGAATATTACATTGGTAACAACAAATCAACTGATAATATATCAAAATTCAAGGAATTAACAGAAGAAAACCTTAGTAAGAGTTGCTATTCCACTCATCCTCTGCATAAAATTGAGTGCTACCCTTTCGGCTACAACAATACTATGAGCTTTTCCTACACAAAATGAGTAGAATATGAATTAACACTTGAACAAATATCAATCAAATTAAAACAAATCAAATATTGATTGCTCTTAGTTTACCAGAGACTTTTCCAAAACTCAACCCTTTATGAACAGCATCCCCATCCTTCACAGTCCACTCCACCTGATTAATTCCCAATCAACAACATTCATTTTACATAACAAAAATCAAGCAAAATTTAACAATATTAATTAATAGAATAGAGTGTTGTTTATTACCTTTAAGGAGGGATCCACTTCTTGAAATATCATCTCAGCGAGTTCAATTCCAGCAACAATACCATTTTCTTTTGCCAAGAAATGGGCTTCCACTTCCATGCCATATGGAATAGTTGCTGCACAAGTTACATCTCCTGCAATACAAAAAAAAAAAAAAAAAATCAAAACCATATTAAAAATCACACACACACACACACACACATATATATCTTGAAATTCAACTAAAGAAAAAGATACTATAATTAAGGAACCTCTGTTTCCAGCATCTTCAGCAAGAGCTAATTTAATGACACCATTCAAATCATAAGTAGGATGTGAAGGAATTTTGATCGTCATAGCTAACTACAACAATTCGCTAACAGTATGGATTACTGTGGTCTTTCTCTTTGTTTTTTTCTTCTCTTGTAGTTTGAATTACTTAACACTCAGTTCACAAGAATTTATAGGCAGTCCCCATTGACAGGTTTAGCTCAATTATTGTAATTTACACGAGGGTTCCAGGTTCCATCCTATTAATTTCTCTAATAATAATAAAAATAATAAAAGAAATTTATTGGCATAAAAAAATACAAATGGTTACATCACCAACTGTTGATATTTCGTAGGGAAAAGCATGGCCCGCCCTTAATTAAATAAAACAAATTTTCATCATCATCTTCATGTGAGAAAAATCGATATTTTAGTGAAGAGTACTGTACTGCTGGTTCATCACTATAGAGCAACGATTATATAAAAACAAATACCATTACTAGTTGCTCACTGCAGAGTTGCACGTTATTACCATTTTAATAATGTCTGAGTCAAAAATGGTGGACTACATAACTGATGCCATGCCTTCTTATTATGGATACATCCTCGATCGTCTTAATCAGAACTTTCAGTTTTGAACATTATTAAAAATAAAGACGCACAATAAAAGATTCGATTTTGCTATGTTATGTTATGTTTTCATGTGTACAAATAATAAAAATAAAATAATAAAGGATTGGTTTGCTATATTAAAATAGGCACGTGAAAAACGGCCTTGCAAAATTAGCTTCTACATTTTGGTCGGTTGTTTTCAGGTTCTGTCCATGTTCTTCCAGCGATGGTGATTGGTGAAGAAATAATTTTGTTGTTTTGTCACATGGTGAAGAAATACTATTTCTCTTTTATTTAATTAATACATTCAGATTCTTTTTTATAGTTAAATTAGTTTCATTTGATAATATATTCATTAATTTTTTTTATTAACATTAGAGTTATTCGAGGATCGGCCGGGTACAATAATATATCAGGTGTAAATAATGCTACTTTCTAACTAATAGGTTTTGGCATTTTTCATGTGCAGAATCAATGGATGAAGTTATTTTCTTTCTTTTTTTTTACTGGTGCCAATTATCATTGATGATGTAATACAGCTTAAACTTCCCCATTTCATTATTTATTTGGTTTGCTTATGTATTAATATTGAAGCTCCATACCTCATTTCCCATCCCCATAAAATATTATATTTATATTACATAAATACATTATAAGATAAACTAACTGATTGCAGAGGTCCCCAACAATTCTTCCATTGAAAGCAAAGACAAAAAAAAAAAAAGAAAAGAAAAATTCTTCCCTTTTCAACTGCAATCTTTTGCACGTTGTGAAGCTAATAATGATTTTACAATGCTTTCTTTGAGGAGATTTTTCTTGTCCGTAGTAATAATCATCCCACAGAAACAAATTGGCAGTAGTGTTTAATAGAGATTAGCATATATCAGCATAGAGTAAAATGTGAATCCATTACCATTATGCATAAAACGTACAGGCTCACCGCATTTTGTTTTCTATTTTTCACTAGATGACAGTCGGCTGATAATTCCCATGCCCAGTTTATGAATAAAGGACATTGAATATTTAAAACCCCAGTGCAGATACCATCATTGCAACCCAGTTTATTGGCCTGACAAAAGATGGAAGACAAATATAACACAACCACTTGAAGTGCCAAAGGATTGACATACATGTAATCCTTATCTTTTATTTCGTATAAATGTTAAAACAAGTTAAGAGATTACCGGTGTTGATGTGCTACAAAGACACAGGAAGAGTAGAAGAAACTTATGCACGTTTTGTACGCCTTCCGACCTGAAGAGCCAACTCTGTGTCGATTTTGAGAGAGATATCAAGTGCTTTTACAGAATGTGTCAGTGCACCACTGCAAACAAAATTCAAGAATTTTAGAAATGAGCTCTATCTACGCATCTCAATAGTTTCTACCTGCATGTTTATTGTGCTCATCACAACAGAAGTGCATATTCATTGCGAGTTACAAATGCTGATTCTGAGGAAGCAGGTAACATCTTATACTCATCTCAATTTGAAGTCCTATAGTTCTATCAATTTCTACAAAAATAAATATATGAAGCTATATTGTTAAGGTGGTTGCAAATTTACCTAGAAATGTAGGTCACCCCAGTCTGTCCAATTTTGTGCACTGTTTCAAGAGTAACATTGCCTGATGCCTGTAACATGAAACAAACAAATCACATTTAAATAATGAATTACATTGAAAGCAACAATCGCATGCAAGTTTTTTGACGGAAAGAGAAGTGGACAACCTTAAGATCATTTTTACTAATTTTAGGTAATAGAGATAAGTTTTCTCATAACTTCCTTATAAATGATGGACAAGGATGGATGTGATTGTCTCACGTCAAACACACTAAACTTCCACAACTCTCCTTCAAACCACACGACTTAATACACCATAAAGGGATAGGGGCGATGCTAAAAATGTAATTTAGTGGAGTCAAAAGTAAAGAAAAAAGTTACATTTTAATTAAATTTATTTTTATTCTAAAAAACACAATAAATTCAAGATTTTAAAATGAAAGTGTAAACCTTATTCTAAAGAATCAAAAAAAATATTTCTTAAAAATTATAGTTTGACTCGTGTATTTATATTTTAACATAATTTCAGTGGGGCCGAATTTAAAAATATCTAAAATTTTTTATGACAAATAATATAAAATTATTTATTTCAAAGGGTATAATTGAAAAGGAAAAAAAAACTCGTGCAGGGTCATTTGACCCCACTTTACTATAAGTGGCATTGTCACTGTGAAGAGACACATTAATCATAGTTCATACTTCATACTAAATCTTTAGAAAAATAACAAACCGTTTTATTAAAGAATAAATAAATTAAAATTATAAAAACACTTACCTCAGTCTCAAATCTTCCATTGATCAATTCCACAGCATTTTTAAGCATTGATACATCAACATCCCCATTTTGTAGTGGTACGACCATGTTGTCCAACATTATCCTGGTCACAGAAGTCTTTGTTTGTGATGTATAATGTAATACCTCGTTGACTTCCTCAAGTGTTCTAGTCTCAATCTTGGGGGCCACCAAAAAAATGAAAGTAGGGATTTTGTCAGACGCAGCTCTTATACAACACACGGAGAAAAGGATATGAATGTCATGGTATGAAACAGAGTGTAAAGAGGGAGTTCAAATTGGGAAATGAGATAAATATTGAAGTCACATAAAGTTAGATTAAGCCAGGTAATCAATCTATTGCACCGATTCAGAATACACGACTTAAATTTTGAGAGACTACCTCAACATCCATTTGAAGGTTATTTTGCTCTAGATACTGATTGACAGATTTGATGGCATTTATGATGCCCCCAGCTATTGATATATGATTATCTTTTATCATAACCATATCAAATAAGCCCATCCTATGATTTCTCCCTCCACCAATCAGCACCTGTAATATGAGAATGCTCCTAGTAAGCCACAAACTTATGCAAAGAACTTAATGATATGAAGAAAAAATGGAAGATATCCACACCGCCCACTTATCAACCAAACGAAGACCTGGAGCTGTTTTTCGAGTCTCTAGGATACAGGCTGGGTGTGCAGCATCTGCCATTGCCTGCAGGAAGCATAAAAATAAAATTAATCTCTATATACATAAAACAAACATATCGATTCCATTTGCTAGCTTGGCCTGGCCTTCAGTAAGGTAAATGCTCATTGAAAACTTATTTAAATATACAAAAATTTTCATTTTTTAAAAAAGAATGCTGTAAAAAATGGGTTCTGAATATAAATAATGCAGAACAGCTTTCTATTTTCATTTGACAAACAATAACATGGCATTTGAGATAACAACAATGACAACATGTACTGAGAATTCTTAATATAACATGACTTGTTTCTGGAGTGCATTGATATTCTTTTAAAAGTAGGGTATATCATTGTATCCTTTCAGTTTTTCCCAAGCTGTAACCATACACACAGTACATGCCAACTACAGTTTTGTGATTCAAACCTTTATATGTAATTCAAACTGTATTAGATTTTGCTAATCAACAGTGTGAATATAGAGTGATACTATAATTTTCATCAAATTCAAGGCAACAAAAGAAGGAAACCTTAGTTAGAGTTGCTATTCCACTCATCCTCTGCATAAAATTTAATACTACCCTCTCAGCTACAACTATACTGTGTGCTCGCCCTGCACATAACGAAAATGAGAAGTGTGATGATAACAATCAAAAAAAATTCATTAAATATTATCAAAGTGACTTTCATTCTTCTTTTTTTCCTTTTTAATCTTTAGGTTACCAGAGACTCTCCCAAACTGTAGTCCTTTATGAACATAATCTCCATCTTTCCGAGACCATTCCACCTAGTGTTTAATAGATATCAAGAACAACCAAGAATGCAAATCACAAAGATATTATAACTCATTGAACTGTTGTGTGTTCATACCATCAGAGAGGGATCGACCTCGTGAAATATCACCTCTGCTAGTGCAATTCCTGCAATAGTACCATCCTCTTTTGCCAAGAAATGCGCTTCCACTTCCATGTCAAATGGAATAGTTGCCATACAAGTCACATCTCCTGTAATTGAACCATAAATATTACTAAACAACATCTCAATGACTCAATATGAGGAAGCTCCAAACTCCATATTTAGGGGCTTTCAAGTTCACATGTGTGCCAAAACCACTACAATCGTACAATACAATTAAAAATAAACTCAATAATACAGATATCCTAGAGCAGACAACAATTGTTGGTGAGCCGAAGGAGAAAGAAAATGATTGAACCTCTATCTCCGGCATCTTCAGCAAGAGCTAGCTTTACAATTCCTTTCAAATCATAGGTAGGATGTGAAGGAGGCTTTATTGTCATTGGTTGGGACAATGTACTGTGAATCCTGGTATCCATTGCAGACATCCTAACAATCCGCCTGCAACGATCCAAATTATTTAAACAATGTTTATCTGCCAGAATAATACAGCAACATACATAAGAATTCTCTAGTTGAAGGAAGAACCTTGAAGTTGTATATAGACAAGGCAAAACTAATGACGAATTAAAAGTGATACACGACATTAATATATTGCCTTGTATGGGCAAATGGGAAACTGTAGATATTCACACTCAACCCTGCATGATCAACCATAAAAACACAAACAAAAATCAGAAATAAATCAAGCAAAGAGAAATGGTTTTTAACTTGAATAGTACTCAAACACCAAATTGTTTCATTTTAGCAACTTTACTTTTATTTTCATGGGAATAGGAAGTGACTAAATGAATTCGGATAATGGACCTGGAGTTGTGAAATTTGAATATCCTTTCATATGTTCAAAGAATCCAACTGATTTTGATAATTGTTTTCGCAATTGTAGACAATTCTGCATTAAAAACTAAAATCATGTGACTTTATATTGCATTGGCATTGATTTTTTTTCCTATTAACTAATATAGAATTTGGTGGAATTGTGCACTTATCTTATATTCGTCTAGGACTATTTGCATCTGGAGCTTTTACCTTAGCAAATTTCCATTGAAATTCATACCATTACCTCTTTGTAAAATGAAAATGGAAAAATGGGTACTATCAAAAAGTTGATGTTGGATACCCAATTTGACACAAATATAGTTCAAGATATTACAATTACATGTAAAGAATGAGCAAATCCAAGAAGCTAAATTTGTTTAGCACTTCAAATACTTATTGTACTATAAACCAATAAATAATAGCTAACAATTGAAAATCAAGAACACACAGATGCATAACAAAAAGTTCAATCTAAACCGTAAAACTGAAAAGGACATATATATATAGATATATAAGGTATAGCAAAAAGATGCTTTACATGAAACAGAGGGAAAGAAAGAGAAAGAAACTCACTTTTTGCAGAGTAACCAATAACCGTAACAACAGAACCAAGAATTGTGTGAAGAAGGAAAAAATTATATATATGTAATGTAATCATCTCACCTATTGCATGTTTAAGTTCTGATGAGTAGCCAAAAAAGCTAACATCTTTCTTTTATTTGTTAGGTAAAGAAGCAAGCTTTCTGTCTCAAGCTTGCAACTTTCTTGGCTTCTTTCTATAGTGGGCTCCTGTTGGATTTTAAAAAAATTAAGGCCCAACTCTTCTTTGTTGAATTACGTATGCACAATATAAAAAAAAATTGCAAATTCCCTCAAAAAAAAATTGCAAGAATTTATCACCAAAATCCATTAGTTTACCTATTAAAATTAAAGTCATTTTTAATAATGCGGTGGCATGTATTGACTGCCTCTAGATTTTGACCTTTTAACATTTGTGACTTGTCTCTATGATGATTATAAATTGGTAAAACTTATACCTGCCTATTCTTTTCTTCTTCTTCTTGTTTATTTTTTTAATGATATTACATTTACCTACCTATTCAGTAGTGGCTCAATAAGTGATATTTCCCCAACTGTTTTGTGCTAAAACTATACTCTTTTGCTGACTTCAATTTACTACTACTAGTATTAAGTGTAATTTAAGTAAATATAATATATTGATTTTTATATTCTTTGACTTTCAATTTTTTATTACCAATTATTTTCAATACATTAATTGTAGGGGTAAAAAAATATTTATCTAAAAAAACACTAACTCTTGTAATTATTTATTATAATAAGACATAAGTCTTTCAAGGCATAATCTAGTCATTGAAACATTGTAATGGACCTGAAAATTTCAAGTCAAATCCCCTTCTCCTAACTAAAAAAAAAAAAAAAAAAAAATAGGACACAAAAAAAGGGGTAAATTTTGAGAGAAGGAATACTACTTCCCACGTGAATTATTGAGTTTTATGGGTCCATATAAATTCTACTATAATCAAAAGTTTATATGTAACCTATATTGGAACAAATTTTGTATTGATCAATCAATATATTTGATCCATGTTTAAAGAGTCGAGTTTATATATAGATCAGTACAATGTGTATAGTTTTATTTACACCTTTTATATTATCCGCATGGACTGCATGATCTTGGATAAAATATCGTTAAGAAAAATCTCTTTGCATTTCTATATTTAATTTGGCCCACTAATTTAATGAATTTGATTTTCTTGTCTTCCAATCCTTATTAAATATCTGCTTATAATTATACGAGCATGACGGCTGATTACAAATTTATGATTGCTGCATGAGAGAAACAAAACACACCACAAGTTTATAATTTCAGGGAGTTTCTTGGAACCCAATTCATACAAGGATATACAGCCAGCAGTTAGGAATAATATGAGCATTCAATTTTTCACGTTTTATTTATGCGTTGCTCAATTCTCGAAGACTATTCCTTTACAATACTATACATAGCAATTAATTAATCATTCTTCCTGTTAATTTTATTCTTTGATTTATATTATATGTGATGTGTTAAAATTACTACGTGTATTTTGTTTATTGGATACCATGCTATATATAGTTTGAATTTAATTGTTGTTGCGGAAAGTGACAAATAAATACACAACACTTTTGAATTGAAGAGATATTAACATTTTGAACACGAAAGCTTTACCATAAAATTTAGGAACACGTCTTATTACAAAGTTCAAAATAGTTTCAAAGTAAAAAACAAATGAAGTCTTTTAGAAGAAATTTTGCGATTAGATGATATCATTTTGAAGTGGCTTAATTTCAAATTGGACATGCAAATGAAGTCTCGTTAATAGTAGAATTCCATGTCCATCACCCTTTAATATTTAACCAATGTAGTATTTGTCAAGTCAACCAACTTTAAACTTAAATAGTTAAACATATATAGTAAAAGCAGGAGTCGTAGAAAAGGGCGGTAAATAGACGAAAGAAAACATAATTTCAAAAAAAAAAAAAAAAACCATGTGTTTCTATATTGGCTGCTATTGAGAAATTCCAACTTGTAACATTATTCAAACAGACAATTAAACTATAGTCCACTATCTTCAAAAAAAGCAACATTAAAACTTAATTTCTTTTGTGCCATTCAAATGTATAATTTATTTGCGAATTAATTATATATATATATTATTCCAGTCCAATACAAGCAGCATTTCAATTCAACCGCCATCTCCTTGTCTTCTCTAATAAATCTCTGCTATCAGATCAATATATATAGACACACACACACATTAGCACATCATTTTTACCTACTATATACTCTCTATTCTGATCACTTTAAGAAATTAAGTTAACGAAATCCAAATATATAGAGAAATATGAGAATTGAGCTGCAAAGAGTGAGGTTAAGTTTTGTGTTACTGATAATGTTTTTAGCAATGGCTGCTTCTGGGAGACCGATGAAGGGTGGTGCTGAGTTGGCTTACTCATTAGAAGACAGGCTTCCACGCGGGCCATCTCCACCTTCAGGTCCTTCTCGATGCCATAACAAGTTCGACCAAAGAAATGCCGTTGATACCACTGAAGATTATGTTATTTGCCCTTAAATTAATAATTACCTGTCTGACAAAACATACGTTTATTTTTCAATTATCTTTTTCTTTTTTTTTGTGTCATCAACGTTAATTAGAATAGAATAGAAAATGAATTAGATATATCTATATATATATAGTTTATTTCCATTTTTTTTAATTATTTGTGCAGATGAAAGCTATAAATCATGCTTTTGTTCTCTCATGATGATCAGTTTGTTATATATACATATATAGTTATGAACAAATTGACAATCCTTATTGTTTTTACGCCCTTTTCCTCCCTTTTTATTAATTGGCTCTAGCTTTTAATTACTTAAGCTTGTTTATTTCAAAAAGCTTTCTGTAATATATACAATACATAAAAACACAAAAATATATAGATTTCAGAAAATGTTTCATCGGGCTTCATGAGCTTCGAAACAATGGTGTATTGTTTCTCTGTTTTTGCAAAGCATACAAACTGTTGGTTTTTTTTTTCCTAAAAAATGTGTTTAGATTACGGCATCTGTTCATTTTATAACTGCGTACATACTTCAGTATGGCACTCATATTTAACCATGGAGTGTAATATACGTGAGGTTATAAGTAAGAAAATCCTACATAATATATCCAATTTGATAGGCTTGAAATACTTTTTTTTTTATCCTGCATAATTGGATGGAATACAACAACTTTAGTTTCTCTCAGGAATCTGTTGTCTGCAATTAAATCCTTCAGAAAATTAACACAACTTGAACTCAGCCCATACATCTGAGGGTTTTTACTTGGGCTGCATTTGAATTCTTATCATGAAAATTTTACTTATACCTAAAAGCGCTAAAATAATTGCCAAAATATCTGTCTTTTTAAATATTAGCATCTCTGTCTAAAGCGCTAAAATATTTGTATAAAATACCTACTTTTTTAGTTAAAAGATAAAAAATGACAGCTATTTACTCTCTCATCATATTCACATCATTTTCATTTCATTCCAGTTAAAAAAATGAAACTCTCTCTACCATGAATCAAATATGAATCCGCTAAGGATTATGCTATAAATGTTCCATAATTGTTTCTTATATGAATCAAATATGAAACCGTTAAGAAACACTTAAGAAACAATTAGGAGATAGATAAAAATCTTATATCTGATTCTGATATGTTTAATTGCTTCTGAAATGTTTCTAATGTGTTTCATAACTTTTGAGTTTTTGAAAATTGCTCCTTATTTGAATATATGTTTCTTATTTGTTTCTAATATGGTTCACGATATAACATACTTAAAAATGATTTGTGCATTTGATCTATTCATTTTATAAATGTTTTTTCATAAAAAAATGTTTCATAATAGTTTCTTAAATGTTTCGTAAGTTTTCCATAAC
>CANYLF011350351.1:0-14467 GCA_948193215.1 Bocquillonia castaneifolia | reverse complement strand
ACCTAAATCGAGCAGCACAAGCAGAAACAACCTGAATATAATTACTCAACATGCAGATTTCATAAATATATATATATATATATATATATATATATATATATATAACATGCATTTTATTAACACACTTCATTATAATTATCTAACATATTCAATTTCTATTATTTATTTTCCAACCTTTTTTTATTTTAATTTCTTTATTTCTTTCAAACAACTTTTTAATTATTGATTTTTATCATTCAATTCTTCTAACAAATCAAAGAATGTAATCTATTTATATAATACACATTTTATTTTTACATTTTATATAATACACTAAAACCTACAAAAAAAAATTTATAAATCCATAAAACGTACAACCAAAAATTAACAACACATCTAAATATAACATATATCACTTAAAATTTATATTTAATTTACAGGCAAAAGCATACAAATATACCCGATAAAAATTTTAAAACCCAATTTTACATTAAAAAGTATAATTTATTTTTTTAATATAAAACAAAATTTTCAAATTTTAATATAACCAAAGAAATTAATTTAATTATTCAACCTAAATTCAAATTACCTAAATTCAATTAATTCAACTAACCTAAATTCAAATTACCTAAATTCAATTAATTCAATTAATCTATTATTATATATTAAAAACGTAATTTATTTTATAATTAACCTAACTAATTTTAATTAATTACAAAAATTAATCTAAAATTCAAACAACCTAAAAATATTTATTTAATAATTAAACTAATAACAAATATATATATATATATATAAATTAAAAAAATAATATATAAATTAAAAAACTAATATATATAAATTAAACTAATATATAAATTAAAAAAAGAAAATATATATATATAACAAAAAAATAAAAAAATTAAAACTAGCTTACCATTCGGTGGAGCAGCGGCGGAGGTGGAGAGGAGCGCCGGTCGTAGTAGGGAGGAGGAGAAGACGCCGTAGCCATTTACTGCGGAGGAGGAGATGCTCGCAACGTCTGCGGCGGTTGGTGGGTGGACGGTGGGGGATGTGAGGATCATGGGGAAGAAGAGAAAATGGGAGAAAATGAAAACTGACAGGGGGGAAGAGGAAGCTATCTTATTTATAATTTACCATTTTGTCCATCACAGATTATGATGCATCCATCATCAAAACTAAGAAACACTAGGTTGCAGTTCATATTCCCACTTTTTGCAATGGAAATATTCATCGTAGACTATGGATTACCTGTCGCAAAACATAAGAAACCCTAGGTTGCGGTTCATATTCCCACTTTTTACAACGGATAAATCCGTCGCAGAGTATGAAACACCCATCGCAAACACTAAGAGACCCTAGCTATTCCCACTTTTTATGACTGTAACTCCATTGCCGAAACTAAGAGTTTCGTCATAGAAATTGAAAGAAAATTAATCAGCATCGTCGCCAAATCTGCGTCGGAATACATTATTCGACGCAGATTTGCGACAGCTGTACTGTCGTAAAATTACCTAAATCGTCGTAAAAAATTAGCGCCCCTAGGAGAAAAATTGGCACGAAGGTCCCGCCAAATACTGCAACTAAATCTGCAATGACTGTTTGAAGTCCGACGCAAATTCCAAAATATTTTACATTTGGTCGGAAAATAGCTACGGACTTGTCGCAAATTTATGACACACGCGACGGGCATACTGTCCGTCGTAGAAGTCCGTCGCAGATGACATCTTTTCTTGTAGTGCACTTTACTTCTGAATTGTTTTTCCACAATATGAACATCTCTTGAAGATACATTGATTTTGAAACTGAGCTCTTGTTAAAATTGATTTTTAGGCCAACATCAAAATAGTACAAGATTCTCAAGAGATTATCAACACAGTCTAAATTAAAAGGAACAAATAATAATGTATCATCGGTGAACTAAAGAAGCTGGATTGGGTCCTCATCCGAAGCAAATATATAACATCTAACCAAATCTAAATTTGTTGCCTTGGAAAGAAGACAACAAAGACCTTCAACTGCCATTATAAAAAGAAATGGAGAAAGAGGATCTGCTTGTTTAACACCCTTCTGCATAGTAAAAGGGTCCGTAGGAGAGCCATTGATAAGTATCGATATCTTGGAACCCCTTTAAAAGATTAGAAATCCATGTGATCCATTTATTGCTGAAATTCATTTGCTCCATGGTTGCTAACAGGAACTTCCAGGAAATGCTATCAAAAGCTTTCTGGAAAATAAGCTTAAGAAGCAATAAGGCATCATGTTTCCTCTTTGCCGAAAAAATAAATTCATGAGCAATAAAAGAGCAATCCATAATACTCTTACCCTCAACAAAAGCATGCTGGCAATTAGAAATTAATGAAGGTATAAAAGGAGTTAAACAAGAAATAAGCACCTTAGAAATTAATTTGTAGAGTCCATGGATCAAACTAATAGGCCGAAAGTCCTGTAATTTAGTAGCATCAACAATCTTTGGGATTAGAACCATGTAAGAGTAGTTCAAATCCATAGGAATAGAACCAAAAGAATAAAAATCATTAAATAGATACACTAATTCATTTTTCAGAACTGTCCATGCTCTCTTATAAAAAAAAAGAAAGAAATTAAACTCGTCACGTCCTGGGGCTTTGAACTCGTTGCATGAAAGAAGAGCTTGATATATTTCCTCAACATCAAAAGAACTTGCCTTTGAAGCCGAATTCTCTTCTAGGAGAGAGATAAAAGGCAATGAACTCAAATCAAAATTTATATCTAGACCTCTCCTAAACAAATATTGAAAAAAAATTTCTGGCAGCATTTTTAATCCCTTCTTTATCTGTAAATATATTAGTTTCATCCAAAATATAAGTGATCCGATTCTTCTTATAATGCAAGGTGGCCATTGCATGGAAGAACTCAGTATTTTGATTCCCTTCAAAAGTCCATTCAACCCTTGATTTTTGCCTCCAAATAGACTCTAAATTCTTATAATTAGCAAAGAAAGAAGATCCTAAGGATGAGAACTATACTCTTTTCGAATCATTAAGAGGTCTAGAGTCCATTAGAAGCTCGAACTCATCAATCTTACCATGCAATAATGAAACATTAGTAGCAAGATTACCAAACCAATTATAATTCAAGTCCTTTAATTTAGATATCAAACTATGAAGCTTAGAGCACAGAGAAGCCTCATGATTTGAAACTAAAAAATATGACCAAAAGGACCGAACAACATCCATGAAATTCTCAAAAGACCACCATGCGTCTATTGACCGATAAGGCCTAGAACCCCAATTCATAAAAACCTCTGAAACAAAATGTATTGGCACATGATCAGAGAATCCTTTGGAAAGAGTTGAAAGCCTCCTATTCGGCCAAAGGGAGTTAAGAGAGGGAGAAAAGAAGCATATATCTATTCTTGAACAAGAAACAGAATTGCTCCATGTAAATGATTTTTCAATCAAAGGAACTCTAATAAAAATATCATTTGAGATGAAATTCTGGAACTCGAACATGGATTGAGAATAGGAAACACAATTCCAATGATCAGCAGGATTAAGCACATCATTAAAATCCCCACATAAGATCAAGCAACTCTAGAATTGCAAAACTAGAATCAATTCTTCCCATAAAGCTACTCTCTCCTACGAAACATTGCTGGCATATATTAACACAAATCTGAAAAAAAGAGATGACCAACTAAAATCTAATGAAATCTATCTATTACCTTTCCGAATAAGATTTGGATGAATTTTAGAAGAATAAAAAACAATTGCTAAACTACCCGAAGCACCATTTGCTGGAACAGAAGCATGCATGAAAGTTAAAGTAAGTCAAATTAACCTAGCTGTGAAATCATCAAAGAATCCTTTCTTGGTTTCAACTAACCCTAGAATACAAATATCAAGCTTGCTAACAAAAGAGCGTATGAAATCCTAATTTTGCTTCTAAGAAAGCCCAACCCTACAATTCCAAAATAAAAGGGAGAACAAATCCATAAACAAAAAATAAACCTCAAAAAAAAACAAAGCTCCTCACTATTTGAGCAATCCAAAGATCCCAACCATATTCTTCTCAAGAACACTGACAATAGAATCACGATCCTTTTCTAAGAAAAGACCCATCGTGTGTCCTATACTCCATGTATTTTCCACCTCCTTTTAAAAAAGAATCCTCTGTTAAATAGAATCAATCTGAACTAAACAGTTCCTGTTACCAATACCATCTTCTGAAACTTCATATACTAACTCCACTAGGTCCTTCCCATCATTAGGGAGAAGGCTACTCTTTAGTTCCAGATTTTTTGTTCTTGTTCTTCGTTTAACTGAATTAACAAGTAGCGAGGAAACAAGAATATTAAGCAATGTTGGAGTAGCTTCCTAGATAGACTCAAGCAGCACAACTTCATCAACAACACGTTGAACAGTTTCAGGAATCACATAATCAGTGTCTTCATTATTATCCCCTATTAAAGCCTGAAAGGAGTTCTGAACCCTAACCGGTAATGAACGATGGGACCCAAAATCTAATTCAGAAAAGTCATCAAACCTAACCTCCTTAAAACCATCAAACAAAATAGGAGAGTCGATTTCTGTAACATGAACATTAAAGGAACCAGACCCTACCATAATCCTAAATTCCTGCTCACAAGAGATACGATTAGTAGAAACCAAGACCAAGGCAGTATCGACCCTATCTCTTATATACACTGACGGGTGCATTTTTAGAACATCACCAAACTCCCCCCTAGTCAAACAAAAAATAGATTCAGACTAATAATTAAATGGGGTCCCAATAATCTAAAGCCACACCATCCTGCTTTTATTCGCAAAGAAGAGTTTGATATTGTTATGGAATTCAAAAAATTCGAATAACCCGGGAGAACTGGATTCCAAGAAGGAGTCCTTATAAGCAACAGACTTGAACGTGACCAGCAATTATCTATTGCCCAAAAAGGAAATTGAGTCAAACTCAACTTCATGTTCATGGAATATAAGCTTCACCTTAAACAGATAAGTAGTGTCTTTGGCCTCACCACAATAGAAGAGTCCAACGAGTTAAAGGCATTAGAAGATTTAAAGTGCAAGGTCTCCATATCCTTTGAGACACCATTCGTGACCTTAGCATATGTTCTTCCATCCCTCTTACCCTCAAGTAATGGATGTGGCTGGCGTTGAGATTACTGTTTTAGCTTGAAAATGCTAGTCGAATTAGGATTTTCCCTACCATCAGGATAACGAGCTATGAAAGCTCTCATACGCCTAGCACCTATGTTAATAGAGTTAATGTCTCGAATAACATGAAAAGGATTCCTGTTACCAGAAAACATAAGAAATGCAAAATTAAAATGATAAATGTTCATTTTCCGGGCCAAGGAGACAGATCCGTAGATGTTATATCCAGAAAACATGTTCATGATTGTGTTAGAGTTCCAACTAGTAGGGAAATCCTCGAAGTAGATGACACGACCATGAGAAAGATGAGAGCTAGTCTGAGAGTGGTGGTTTTCCGATGGTGTTTTGAGGCTGGTAACAATTAGATTGATGGCCGTCGGAGTTTGAATTTTGAAAGTTAGAGTTGGGGGCAGAAGGGTTGAGAGGTTTCATTTTTTTAAAAAAATTCAAAAAAAGTTAAAGTGTTACGTTGATAACCTAAGCTAAGTTATCATTGATAGTATATGTAATCAATATTATATTGATGTATTAGATTATGAATGTATTATATTTTATAAATGTCGTGTCATTATTATAAATGAAACCTAATCTCTGATTTTCCTATTAAAAAAAAAAAAAGTATAAGTGTATAACCTACATGGAGGGAGGGAGAGTGTCACTCGTGGGATTGTGAGGTTCATGGATTCATTTGTCTTGCAAATTCAATATCTTTTCACATTACCAAATCTACAAAAGTTACATTTTTTTAGAAGTTCTGCTTCTACCAACCTAGTACCCTAGTTGATTAGGGTAGGTAAGGATAAGATATATGAAATAAAGAATAAAACCTAACATTGGATCACCCAAATCAACTGAAGTACCGTAAATAATAACTGAAATGAAATAAAATTCTCAAATAAAATTACGAATTGTGCTTAACAACATCAATAATAACATATTTTTGTGTAATTCTACTGCGTACCATAAGATAACAGTAGAAATGCAATAAAAAAAACAAAATCAAATTGCCAAAATATCTAAAATATTTCAAGTGTATATGTACCTTTTTTCAAGTATGTTTTTTTTTCCTTAGAATAATATCTAGATCTATATATTTAATTGTCTAGTTGATCAATAGTGAAAAAGCAAAAGCTTCGATTAATGTCTCAAAAAAAAAGCTTTAACAACGTTTCTATTTAACAAGAAAAGGATATGTTATTTATTTTATTTCCTCAGAAAAAATCGCTACAATTCGAATTCTCACAATCAGTTAACAGCTTGCAAGATGTTCAAAAAAAAAAATTAACAGCTTACAAATATGAAAGATATAACTGCATGTTTCTATGATCCAATGTGATTAGGTTAATCTTAAATTTAGTGTGCATGCAAATAAAAATTTGCTTTAAATAAATTATAATTGATCAAAATATAGGAATAAGAAAGTAAAATCATTGAGGTGGTATTATAATTATAGTAGTAAAGGGACAATTCTGCATAGTCATGAGCTTACTTGGCCTCCAATGGGAAGTTATACATACGAAAAAGATTTAGTGACAATAGTAAATATCCAAAATCAAATTTAAAGTTATTGACTCAGTCTCACTTACTACTACATATCTCTGAACAAAACAAAATTGATATTTCCAAGTATTAATTATACGTGTAGTAAAAAAAATATTTTTGAAATGTTTATGATTCTAATATATATTGAGAAATGGGATATTAGAAATAGACCCAAACAAACATGTAATTAAACAAATTTACTGAATTTGAGGATCCAAAAACATTCCTAACTACTAGTAAATAGCAAGTTGGTCCATTAATTTATGACTCCCAATTAAAGGAAATTAATTAATAAAGAAAGAAATGCTTGATTTCTCTTTTAATTGATTGCCCATGTACATTAAAAAAAACCCAAAATAAAATTAACAAAGCTAGCTAGAGAAGTAGGAGGAGGATCCATCACTACAAAACATATCACATATCAAACCCTAGCAAATACCATTAAGTACAAACCCCATGAAAACGATCCATTTTAGTTCAAAACAGACAAATCTCCCATATTAACCATAACCCTAGTACTGGGTATATTTCTTTGACCAAATCCGCCACTACTATTATAATCGGCACCGCCGTCACTTCCGCCATGCTGAATTTGATTACTATAACCATTTGAAGATTGTATCTGCCGTTGCTGCTGCTGTTGTGGAGGTTTCTTTCTCTTCTTCTTCTCATAAGCTATGCCTCTAGCTTTGGCTTGAGCATCTCTTACTTCCCGGAGATAAAGTCTAACAGCGCGTGCACCAAAAGGGTTTGTCTCAGGCAGGCCACCGTTCTCCTCAAACGCCGCGCGAAGGCGGCCGATGAGGGCATCTAAGCTACCCCATGCTTGTTTAAGAGGGCAAGGACATGGAGCTGGAGGATGTGGGTGGCCAAAAAATGGACAAGTTTGGTTGTGAACTTTGGTCTTACCGAATTGATCAAGATACCTCAAGAACTCAAGAACATGAGCGCCACTGCACCGGGAAAGTGCTAGTGGTGGCCGGTGGTTTCTCAAGTACTGGCCAAATGTATTCCAGTCTCTTCTCTTTTGAGATTCATAACGACTCAAAGGGAGTGATGATTGTGGTAGTGACGGTGGTGGTGGTGGTGGTGGTGGTGGTGAGAGAGTCACTTGGTGTAACTGTTGGTGGTGGTTCTCATGATTTCTCGATGATGAACCACCGCCCATGGCAGCAGCAGCAGCAGCGGCAGCAATAGCAGCTGACATGTTGTCTCTTGGGGTATAATAATTCTATAAATATATTTTGAGATGAACAAGAATAGGGTTTTTGTTTAGTAGTGGAATAGAAACGAGAGAGCAAAGAAAATGGTCTTAAAACACATAAATGCGATCTCGAAAATACATATGTATATATATAAATATAATGGATTGGTGAAACAAAATTTACTTGGTACAAATATAATAATTAATGGAGGGAAGGCAAAGAAATAGTTGAAGAATTTGTACCCAAAAACACACTTGAAGAATCATATAAATAAATGGAGGAAGGGAGAGAGAGAGACAAAGACAGAAGCAAGAATACAGAGAATTAATGGATGAGAAGAGAGACATTTGATTTGGTTTAGCATATAAATAAATAAAAGAAAAATAAAAGAAAAGAAAAGAGAGTGTGGTGTTGGATTGAAAGAAAGGGTATAGAGAAGGAGACAAAAGAGGGTCCCATGCAAACAAACCCCACGTCCCTCAAACTGATGACAGTTTGAATTTCTTTTCACTAACGTCACTTCCATCTCTATTTATCTACAATTTTCACCCTATATATATTTTCTCTTCATATTATTAATTTTCAAAAATAAAAATATATACATGACCTAGAATTTTTTTAGTGAGAGACAACATAAATATTTACAAGTGAATATAAAAATAGTTTAAAAATGTTCAAGAAAATATTTAAAATTTTTTAAGAATTAGAGGACTAAAAACAAGTTTTAGGAGTGATAAACTTAAAGTTTAAAATTTTTTATAGGGTTTTTGAAAAAATTTTCCCCCTTAAATCCACTATCGATTCCAAAGCTACATAAATACATACAGACTAAATAAAAAACCTGCTATAAATTTGGTTACCCTTTTAGTATAACATTTTACGTAATTAAAATCTCACGGCCGTTCACTTACAGGGCCTGCAAGGACAACAACTTGACCATCCTAATTAGTTTTCTTATTACAAAGGTTAAGTGCATGGCCCAAAAAGATTCTTGGTAAGGTGATAAGATGTTTCACTGAATTTTGAGGTGTTGTAAATATTCTGTCTTTATTCTTAATAAATGTTGCATATATATATATATATCTTAACATTATTTATAAAATAAAATAAATTTCTCTGTGCTATAAGGAAATGTTTTTTCATGGGCAGACTGATAAAAATTGCAGTGCTTGCTACTGATGTTTGTCCTATGATACACAGTAAATTTGATGTTAAATATCATTACAAGTTAAGTCATTTTCTTTTTGAGATTATATAATGGTGGAGATGGATGAATCGTTCGGTACCTTATGTTCCAATTATTACAGACAACTTTTCTGATCAATTTTCAATTATTGATAATCGTTTCTTGTAATTAATTAAACTCAGTGAAGTATGCTCAAAAAAAAAACTCAGTGAAGTGCCAATAGATGGATGTACGTGTTTGCTTAACAAATACTATAAAACAGACCCCTACACAAAGTACTTTCGTTTGCTTTATACTATTTTTCAGCATACAAGAAGGTAATTCAATTCAACAAAAAATATCTACTAATATTAACATCATTAATGTGACCAAATGGTTTTTTTTTTCACAAATTGTGAGACTGTTAATAGTTAATATTAATATTTTTCAATCATGACTTTAAAAAAAGCGCGAAATCTGAACATGTGCGCCGGATGTAACCAAGCCAAACTGAACAAAATATTATAGGTAAAATGTAGCAATTAAAGAAATTAAATTGGAAATTGGCAAAGTAATTTGGCTAAAAAAACATACACATATATATCCATAGAGAGGAGAATAAAAAAAATTAAATAAAAAAAGTGATAGAGGAGGAATGCAATGATTCGAGAGGTAAGGGTTGGGGGGTAATTCAAGTTAGATAGAGCGTATCAAAGATTGATTGACCGGGCAGTGAAAGACTTTTAATTGGTTTCTTGCTTTCATTGCTTTTGCCTTTATTAGGTTATGGCACCAAGTTTGGTGCAATGTTACATCTTGTCAAAATGTCAAATCTCAGGGTCCTTTCTTTTCTTTTTTGTCTGCTGGCTGAGATTTAATCAATCAACCCACAAAACCTTCTCCATTTTCTTGCCTGATTTAGCACTGCCTCTCGCACGTGGCTCACCATTTTCTCAGTTTCCTTGCATTGCATGTCTTCTTCTTCTTCTACTCCTCCCAATCCCCATTTCATTTCTTATTTTTTTTCCTTTTCTTTTTTCCTATGCATGTCTCTCTATTCCTTTCGGATAATATGATAATATATCCTAATTTTTTATCCAAATTTTTATTGTATTTTGATTTTTAAAACATTTCAATTTGATTTTGTCATACTTTTTGAGTTATTTCTAATTTATTCAACTTTGTGTATTTTACACTTTAGTTGTATCAATTGATACAATTAATGATAAAATGATTTCATACAATTAATGACATGACTTCGCGCTATATTTGACACATGACAATATAAAATGAGAATGTCATATTAGTATTTACATTAATCAGATATACTCGAAACAATTTAAAAATATGATGAATAAAACTAAAACAATTTAATTTCATTATGTAGGTGGGGATTTCTACCGGGTAGGAGGCATCGGGTTCGAGACTTCCCGACCCCCTATACTTAAGAGATTATTCTCCTTAGATACCACACAATCCTGCCGATAAAGGATTCACCAGAAAGAAAGTTCCAAACATGTCAATGTCGATTCACATGTGGTTCAATTATAGATTATAAAATATTAACACTGAAACCAGTGAAGGTTGATATAGATGTCAAAATCCTTATGATTTCAGAGAGAGATCTCGAGTTAGAGCATCACCTTCGCTGGAAGAGAATAAAGGATTCAAATGGACCACAGTTAAACGCCGACTCCCTCACAGTGAATTAATCTGGATTTAAATGGTCTAAAATACCACTATAAAGAATGCCTAAAAAAAACTAACACTAACAATACTAACGTAATTATAAGGGGCAATCTAATAATGAGGTGTAGTTTAAAAAAAACTGAATTACTTTAAAAATCAGGATATATTTAAAATTTAGATTAAAACTCAGAATATATAATTATTTTTTTCAGTTTACCATGATTAATTTCCCTCCATATAATAAAATATTACACACTTTATAAGTTTCATAATTACACTTACTAATTTTACTTAAATCACATAGAAGATGTTGATGCCTTTTCTAGAAATTAAATATTAAATATGCAAGTGTATTGTTATGTGTCCTCCTAAATTTAGACATAATTGACACTAAGTAAAGTTAAAGATTAGTCATTATGCATTATTTGAAGCAGATTAAAAAAAAAAAATAATTTCCTAATGACTAACCTTCATAATTAATTAATTAATTAATCTTACTGTACATAATCCACTTTTTTATGCCTTGCCCTTTCCTACCGCTAGTCATGGTTTCCATTCAATTATGAAGAACCTTTTTGTTACTGCTGAAAAAGCACTTAGTTTGGCATTCTTAAAACAGATAAGAAAAAGTTTCAAAATTCTATGAACTTATAAAGTTGAAAATGAAATATACAAATTGGAAGTAATTAAGAATAAAACAATATACACCACCACTAAGCTTGAAGAAGCTAGAGCACAATATAGTGTTGATTTTTGGAAAAGAATTTTATTTTCATTAAGATGAATGTTTTTTTAAAAGAACATTAAGGTGAATGATTGAATATAAAGAAGAAGCTTCTAATAAGTATTACAGCACCTATTTATTGATGTATACATCAATGTAGACTAATTAGGAAATTTAAATTAGTACCTAATTACATTGATCAACTAGAGAATATTTGCATTAAATATATATTGACAACATATTTTTTTAAAAAAACAAAAATAGCCAGTCCATGCATGCTTTGTAGCTTTTCCACAAGAGGATGTCATTGTCATTTCATGAATGAACCGGAGATGCTTCCTTTCTGGAAATTGATTTTGAAAGGCAAATTGATTTTAAAAGAGAAAAATCTCTCCATGTTTTCTTTTTTTGCTGATGTTAAATAGCTAACAATCCATTTTTCTCTCAATAATTTTTTCTTTTCTTTCAAAAAAAAAACAGAGAGAGATTTGATGCTTTTACATGTGGCAACTAATAAAAGTCTCACCTGCATGCCAAGGAATTCTCTTAGTTCCGATCTATTATGAAATCTTCCTATAAAAATCACACTGTTTTAATTTACAGCTTTTTTGGAAAATAATATTGTTTAATCACAATTTTCAGTAATTTCGAATTTGACCACATAAATTTTAACAATTTAACCTATATTTTTTTTATTTTATATCAATTTTAATCAACTTAAAAATGGTGTGTTTCATGATAATGTGTCATGTGCCATTAATAACATCTCATATATAATTGACGGTGTCATATGCTACCGATAACATGTTTAATATCTTATAGCTAAAAGTTTCAATAAAACTTCATCTTTTAAATTTTATTATTTTGGTCTAGCTTGGTAAGAAGGTGCATGTAGCTTTTACACATATGAATAGGGATGATGTTAACATCTAATTTTTGAATGCAGATATGAGAAAGCGGCTTGGAGAGCCCAGTGATGATTACTTATGCTCAAAAGGCATGAGTCGAGTGGTAATAGCTCTCGTTTTATCATGTAAACGTTTTCAAAATCATAACTTGAAAAGCATATTTCGAGCCAAACTAAGCCTGTTTTGACCTAAAATTGTGCAAATCTTAGACGGTTTTTATCATAACTTTATATACAAGTGTCAAAATGACCTGAAACCATGTAATGAATAAATTGGGTCATTCTGCACCTTTTTGTTTCTAATAAGCTTTTTCAAATTCGAACGTTTAGAGCCTCAAATGAGCCCAAATCCACTCCTGCTCCAGAACGCCACTAGCCCTAGTGGAGTTGACAACCAACGCCACTATGTGAGCAGCGTTGGGGCCAAACACGTACAACTAGGCATCATGGCGTTGGATCTCCAACACCACTACCCTGAAGGTGGCTGTAAATTTCAAATTTTGATGCTTTTTCTGATCCATTTCATCCATAATTTTAAATTCAAACTTACAGAAGTGATAGGATTTAATCAAACTCATTCAAAATGCATATGTATCTTTATTCAAAATCAAATTAAGACATCATCTTCATCTTCGTTTTCAAAATTCATTTACATGTTTTATCTATGATGAGATTACAGATCTTTCTTTTTCAAAATTCAAATTGCTTTGACTCCTGAAATCCATAAACAGGACCAGATTCAATGAGATTGAATCAGGATAGGATGGAGGCTTTTGAATTTGAACTCTTTGCTTAATAATTAAGCAACCAGAGTTGTGTCTTTGCCTATAAAAGGCACAGACATTCACTCTAGAAAAGAAGAGGCTTCTTAGCACATACAGAAGCTCTGTTGATATTCACTCAAAGCATTTGAATAACATCTAAATCATTTGAACTGGGTTTTAAAAGCCACAAAAGCAAAAAGGATTTCGCTTACACAGTACGTGACTCAACAAGGCAAAAGCTCTAAAATTCCACTTAAGAATATCTGAGGGTCCTCAAGCTCTTCCTAATCATCAAAAGGTAAGTGTTCTAAACTCTTTCTTTGTTCATTTGACCATAAATCATGTATATATATGCCATGTTGTTGTAAATAAAGCTCATGTATGTGTGAAAGTGAATCAAATGTCATTATAATATGTTTCATCTCATGTACTGCATCATTTGAAAGCTTCTATATATAAATGCTATGTTTAGATTTAATCTGTTTTATGCCATCCTATGCCATGATTAACATGTTATGCATCATAAATTATTTCCATGTCATCATTTGATTGATTTATGGGTATGGGGAACCTCAAAAATGCATTTTATATGCTTTTTGTACGTTTTTTTATTGTCTAGATAGCAACTCCACTACAAAAAGTGGCATTGCCACCAAACGCCAGTCCCCTAGTGGTGTTGGTGGTCAACACCACTCCTTATAGTGGCGTTGGGGGCTGAGGCTCCTAAAGAGTGGCGTTAATGATAAATCGGCTGTAAAATGATGCTTTCGTGTGGAAATAAGCGATGAGATAAGCCTTTAACTCCTTTTGAACATCTTAGAATGTTAAAATATATGTAAGATGACCTTAAATGCATATTGGGTAATCAAATCTAGGCTAAAATTGATTAAAAATATGTTGTGTTACTTGATGTTATGTTGTTATAACTATTGCATGTAAAGGAATCTCAATTTTGATTTGGTAAAATCAACCTTGTTTGATGATAGAAACTCACTTTTGACATGATTATATGTGAAATGTAAGAAATCTATATCGCTTGTTATATACTACCTTTTAGTGGAAACGAAGTTAGATATAGTCCTATAAGTAGCTTGTAAAGAATCGCACTCTAAGAATGCATAAGTCCAGTTCCAAAATTTTATGAGGTCGAGGCATATTTTGCATTCTTAGAGGAATCGAGACGCACACCAATTCTATTCCTACTACTAGTGCAACTGTTACTATTACTACTAATTCTATTATTACTTCTGCCACTACTGTTGTTATTGCTACTTCTACTACTGCTACCGTAACTACTACTATGCGGCTACTGCTACTACTACTACTACTTCTATTATGA
>CANYLF011350144.1:0-13753 GCA_948193215.1 Bocquillonia castaneifolia | reverse complement strand
TAAGGAGACTTTTTTTACAGGCCTCAACAAATTCGATTTCCAATTAATTTTCTTTGCGGCGTTACGGTTTAAAAGGTTGCTGTTTTGTTCTCTATTTTGGTTTCAATTTTTTATTTCTATTTATTATTTTCACTTCTGTTTTGGATTATATATTATTACTGTATTAGATCTAACAAATAGTAGATCGATCTATCAATTGTAAATAAATTATTTAAGTTAGAAATGATGATGTTGTCATATCGATTCGAGATCTAAGGACATTTACATAATATATAGTATAAACTTTTGATTTCAGTTATATTAAAAAGTGATTTATATTTTTTATATATTTTCTTTTTCCAAAAGAAAAGGAATATAATAGACATCGGCTCAAAAATATAATAAAACTACTATAAATTGCAATGAATAATAAAAATATAAGAATTAATCTCTAAAATTACTATTACTTCAAGAAAAAAACTGGATAATAATAATAATAATAATAATAATAATAATAATAATAATAATAACAACAACAACAACTAATTGTTTTCTTCACGTGCTGCACGTGGTACTCGTTACTGATATAATTATGTTTTCAAATTATTTTTCTTACTTTTTAAGCTAAACCATATTACTTGATTATCAATAAATTTATAATACAAAGATAAAAATTTATAAATCTTTTTAATTTTAAGTCTTTCATCTTCTATTCATGCATTTTAATTTTATGTCTTAGATTTTCAATCCATTCTTTAATAGCTTGAATAATGAAAAATTTGTAAAATTAGTTTAATCATTTTTTTTAGTGAGAAGAACAACTCTAAATTTTCAGTCTTGGTTTTGTTAAATTTATACATCTCAAGATCTAATTACAGCTTCCCACAAGACCTAAAAGGAATAACACTTGTTTCAATTAATTACAAGTAGCTAATTCTTTTATAATTTAGATTTTGATCAATATTGAACGTCACATAACTTTTGATTTCTAACTAACTTTTTAGGTATTTACAGTCTTCAAATGACCACGACTTCTTCATGACAATTATAGATATAGATTTTATCTTGAATTTAGTTTTTTAAATCACTCAATTCCGAATCTTTTAATTCGAGCTATAGCTGTCGAATGTGTTACACTTTCAAGCTATGAATTTAACATTTTCAAGCTGCGAATTTCACATTAAAAATTTAAATTTTCTATGACAATTCAATATAAACACGAATTTAATTTAAATAAACTAATTAATCACTAATTCTACTCTAATCATAATCTAAATTTATTACTAAATAGACTTTAAATAAATAGTTGATGGCTATAGAAAAAAGAACACTCAAACTAATAAAGAAATAAATAATTTTTTTATACGTGGTGAACCACCGGAGTATCCCATGCCCCGTTTTACGGTTGGCCAGACTATTCTCCGATCGAGAGAAGCCCTATCTTTCTCCCAACGGGGGTGAGGCTCGAACTCGAGACCTCCCTTGATCGGGGCTTCCTTGTACCAGTGGCTTTGCCGCTAGAACAACTCCCCGTTGGTAAAACAAATAAATTATATATATATAACTTTTAATATTAGGTCTTCAATCATCAATTTATTCTTCAATAGCTTGAATGATGGAAAAATTTATTAAATTAGCTTCATTGATCTATTTATCTCTATCAAGATATAACTACAGTTTCTCATAAGCCCTAGAAAGATTATAAGTTGTATTAATTAATTTCAAATAGTTAATTATTTTAAAATTCTGATTTCAACCATGACTACACATAGCTTTTGATTTGTTACTCACTTTTTAGGTTTTTACAATCTTCAAATAGCTACAACTTATTCATGAAAATTGTAAATATCTATTTCATCTTAAATTTAGGCTTTTGAATCACTCAATTCTGAGTCTTTTAGGTCAAGTTATGGCCCGTCGAATGTGTTACACTTTCAAGTTGTGGATTTAACATTTTTAGGCTGTGAATTTTAAATTAAAATTAAATTTCCTGTGAAAATTCAATATAAACATGAATTTAATTTAAATAAACTAATTAATGATTAATTCTACTCTAATCATAATCTAAATTTATTACTAAACAGGCTTTAAATAATTAGTTGATGGTTATAGAAAAAAGAACACTCAAACTAATAAAAAACAAACAATTCACAGTTAAAAAAATAAAAAAATAATTTATATACTTTTTTAAGTTTAGGTCTTCAATATTTAATCGATATTTTAATAGCTTGAATGATGGTGAAATTTATGAAATTAGATTCATTGTTTTTCATGAATGAAAGAGAAAACCCAACTAATCTTGAATTAATCGTTGAAGCTCTTGAGTTTCTTGTATATCATGGAATTCTTCCAAACTTTCTTGTTTATGTTTCGAGAGAGAAGAAAATTTTTTTTAAGACTTGGTTCCATCTATTTAGAACTCTTAAACCCTAACTAAGGCTACCCACAAATTCTAGAATGATTAAAACTTATTTCAATTAATTTGAAATAATAAATCCATATAACATTCAGATTTTTTTTCTGAGACTACATAAAGTGTCTGACTTGCGACTCAATTTTGGATTTTCTACAGTCTTCGAATGATCACGACTTCTTCATAAAAGTTGTAGATCTCAATTTTATCTTGAATTTAGGCTTTTGAATCATCCAATTCTGAGTTTTCTAGCCCAAGTTATGGCCCTTCAAAGTTGCAGCACTGTCAGAGTGTGAATTTTTGTGTTAAAATCCGAATTTCCTAAGAAAACACAATCTTTTAATATAAATCTGAAATTAATTCGTATAATAAAGTGAAATTTCACTAAATATATAATTTTTATTATTAATAAATATCTTTTAATCCTAATATAATATATTTATAATTTTAATTATACTAATTTATAATTTTACGATTAAATTTAACTAAATCCATATATTATATAGATTTATATATATTTTTCAATTATTATGTTTTAACGTATGGTTGAAATTTTAATTATATTAATATTTAATTTATAATTAATGAATATTTTAAATCCTAATTGACTAAGGATTTTATTTTTTTATTAATAAATGTATCCTTCTAATTGATTAAGGAATTCCATTTTTGTTATTAATTAATTAAAATAATTAGCATATAACTATTTTAACCTTCATTAAAACCTTTCAACAATCTAATTAGGGAAGGCAATCTAAATAGGAAAGGTTAAGGAGGTCAATTTGCTTGTTTGCCCCCCCTCTCACTTTTATATATGTTATAGATTATAGATATAGATATGTAGTTTAAGGTTTATGCATACAAATTAAAGAAAATCATTAGATCATTTAGATTATGGAAAAGTAGGTTATTATTGTTTAAATTACCCTTTACTTCACTTTTTATTGATTACTTATAATAGTTATAATTTGTAGTGTTAATAAGGGTAAGTTTGAAAAAAGTGTCATTAATATTTCATTGGTTTTTGTAAGTGACAGATAATATGAGATAAAAATTTTTCTCTAAAACTACAGTTATTATGGAATAGTGGGAGTATCAGATATTTTGTCACTAATATCCGTCATGAAACTGCTAATTTCTGGTAGTGTCATTTATGAAAGATATATATAATAGTCTTATACTACGTATTGAACTTTATACATGGCGGTGAATTGTCCACTAAGTTAGATGTCACGTATTTAAAAGTATGTCATGTACAGGGCTGTATAAAACCCGAAACGGATCGAAAAATTAAACCGAATCGGTTAAATTCAGTCTAATTCGGTTTTTAATTTTCAAAAATTTTCAAATTATGATTCAATTTGATTTTGCATTTTTGATTAAAAATTCGAACCGAACCGAAACCAAAATATAGAGTAAAAAACCAAATCAACCACTAAATTAACTGAACCGAACCAAACCGTTCTACTTCTATTTTACCCCCTACATAGTTTGGTTATGTTCGGTTTAGGTTGAACCGAATGCACACTCCTAATCATGTAAACATATCATGTCATCTTAGACACGCACTTAGATATATTTGAAATATATCGAAAATTTTGAAGTTCTAATTTCAAATACTTTAAAAATTATGATATATTTAAAATTTGATGTAAAGTTCAAGATATATATGATTATTATCTTTTTATAAAATTTAAATATTTCTTTTACCACATATCACTTATACATGTAATAAAAACACCCTAATGTAGAATCACTTTAAAATGTAAGTATATAAGGTTAATATATAGGTTAAGAATATAAACAAAATAATAAAATTTAGAAGGTACGGATATACCTCTGATCACTGTTATATTTCGAAAAATAAGTTCCTGAAGTTATGATTAAATAGAGACAATTTAATACTTTCGGTATACTTATATTTAGATCTTTGAATTTCAGCATTAAATAAAGTTAAAATGAAAAAAATGAAAAAAAGAACACAAGCAAATTCATCATGGAACGTTATTCAACTCCAACAATATCACCAATACTACTCCTTTCGTCTACTTCTATTTGATAGAAATTTGACTTCTGTATAGTTTAAGAAGATGTAATAATTATAATATATATTGAGGATAAAGAAAAATGGAATATTCAACAAAAAAAACCTAACTTCAAAAATTATCAATTAAAATATCACATTAAAAATATAAATTTTACCAGTATACACAGAGAGTAATAAATTTTATAGAATTTCTAAAGTTACTATACAAAAAATAGTATTATATATTTTGGCATTGTATTTTTAATGAATTTGTTTCAAATTGTTCATTAAAAATTTTTAAAAGTATTTGTAATTTTTTAGAATGATTTTTTTATAATTCACATGCAAAAAAACTCGTGTAAAAATCAGTGATGTGTTTTTTAGAGGAGTTAAACGACATAAAATGCTTTTTTTTTTTAGCGTAAACTCAAAGGCTTTGAATCTAATTCCATCAAAGATATATATATTTGATTAGTATTGCACCCTTCATTGTTTTTTATTTACGTTAATAAGTCGTGGTAATTGACAAGCACGTGTGCCCGTTATTCTTATGTCATTTTGTCGGATGTCTTGGAAATTATAATCTTACTAGAAGCTATATACTATATATTTTACTCTATTTTTGATTCCATTTCTTGCATGTATGTCATGCCTTATGTATTAATTCATCATTCCTAATTGAGTGTTAATTGTTTTGGGGTTTTGTATAGTTTATTTTTCTGTCTATTTTGAATGTAACATACTATCATTAAATATATTTATAGCTACTAGTCAGTTGATTAATATGGTATTTTTTATTAATTATTCTTATCCATGATTCTTATGACTCATTGTAATGCATGCACTTGTAAAACTTGCTCAATGAGACTTTGTTTTCGAGAAATGATTAATAAATATCAAAGGTATTTTCAAGTTTAAAAATTGAAGAAACAATTTGTGTTAATTAAGAGTTTAAAATTCTTTAACACTTAACCACATTTATCTTTATAATATTTCAAGTTTTCTGTTAGCTTTTGTGTAGTTACTAAACAAGCAACATGTTTACAATCCCAATGTCTCTCTGGACAAAACTTAATGGGAGAAATATTATAATCGACTTATAAGATTTAGGTCTGAATCTTACATCCCCAATTACAAAAAAAAAAAAACATGTTTATAGGATTAAGATTCTCTCATGTTGATTTTAAATTTCTCATCCAATCAACAAATTCTGTAAATTAAAACATGAAAATTGCAGTATACAGTCTCACAATTCTGAAGAATCAGGTAACTATGGAATTTTTAATTAAAAATCAAGAAATTAGTCATTAGTTTAAAAGGGAAAAAAAGGAATACATTTTATATGATATGACTCAAAATTATAAGACATGACATAAAATTCTATTACATAAGAATTTTTGGGGGAAAATGGGAGTCTACTAGATTTTGGAATCTGATGTGATTCTTCCTCAGATTATGATAAGGAATGGAAGGATAACATTAGATAGCATGGTATCTTGTGAGATGTTCCTTCAAATCTCAGGGAGATTTCAACTCAGGTCTATCTTGAAAAATACAACTGCCATCACATAATAAGCGATATGCCTACCCTTACAAGCGGATATTTGACAACATTAATTCAACATGTTTCAGATTTGGTGTCTTTATTTATAAATTTTATTTTATTTTTGGTATAAACTTTACGAAAACAAAGAAATATATCTTATGGGCACGTGTGTAAGGGCATATGTTTAGGGAAATAAAGAGCAAGAAATATCCAGTAAGATTTTTTTAAAAAATTAATTACGGAAAATATACAACATAAACATTGACAGATGACACACTGACCTTCCAACCATAACAATTAAAGTATTGAGGAAGATTTTAGGATGGGCAAGTAAACATGTTTCACTTTTCAGACCATTGTTTTTGGTCTACAAACGTTTTGTTTGTTGATGAAGTTACCTATGGCTGGTAGTTTGTTAGGAGTGCGCAAATCGAGATGAACAAAATAGATTGAACAGTTTGATAGGTTTGATGGATCAATATAGTTTGATTCAAACTAAACCAAATCGAACAAACCAATATTGTACAACTCTTGTTGTTCTCAATACTTACAATCTATTTTAATTCATATCCAAATTAATTAGTGTAATCGATTAGGAATCTTGGAAATTATATCATATATATATATATATATATATATATATATATATATTCATGTGTGTGTGTAATATATAGTTTATATATAATAATTCTTGGAAAAAAGTTATATTCCTTTATTTTTTTATAATTGGGAGATGAGGGATTCGAACATGGTTTATTATAATGTCTCTACTAGTAGGCTATGTCTAGGGATATAAGTTATATTCCCTTATATGTTCATATATATTTAGAGAATGAAAGGGAAGTTACATTCAGTTTTCAAGAATAAGAAATCATAAATAAATTAAAAGAAATCTCTTTATTTTATCTACAACGATTAGAAGTATTTGGGTTGTGAAATCAAGTGCACATTCCCTTTATAATTTGTATACTTGATGAATTCACAAATAAATTGTGGATTTATCATTCAAATTAATATTCCACTTCCATCTTTAATATTTAACAGGGAATATAAGGTATAATGTGTATGTAACTTTGATTTTGTTGAAAAATCAATTTTCTATCCCTTACAAAATCATTTTCTTTGTATTAACCAGATGTAAAATTGCACCCTTGATTTAAATTACTCTCTGAAGAATTAAATTATCTCAATTATCAAAAGATCACCTCTGATTTAAAATTAGAAATGGTTGTATACTATTAACGCAATTAAATTAGACATAATTACATTTTTCTCCATGTGTTTTATCCTGAATACACTAAACACTCCATTCCACATTTGAAAAATATATGTTTTTCCCTTGCATTTTAATTATTTTTATTACACTACCCTTTTCCATACAAATATAATCATTTTTTCTTAAGATAAAATTAAAAAAAATCACCGTTAACATAAACATACAATATTATAATGATAAAAATAAGCAAATTAGTGTATAAACATATATTTTTTTATTATAAATGTAAGTGCTTATAAATTCTTATGCTGAATATCTTCACTACCATTTTTATTTATGATAAAATATGTTTTTTTGATAGGTGGAGTACACACGCACCTATCGGAGTATCCTGAACCCCGTTTTATGGTTGTTCAGACTAATTTTCGACCGAGAGAAGCCCCAACTCTCTCCCAACGGGGTTGAGGCTTGAGCTCGAGACCTCCCTTGAATGGGGCTTTCCTTGACATGTGGCTTTACCACTAGACCAAGACCCCGTTGGTTTTGATAAAATATATTTAGACACTAATTTTAATGTTTTTAGTACTCCCTTTCGTCTCAAAATAAAAGGTTTGTTTTCATTTTCACACAGTTTAAGAAAGTAATTTTGTTGGTTAATCTATATCAATTTTACTTTAGTATCCTTTATAAGCATTAAATATTACATGTCATTTAATGTGCATCCATTGATAAATATATAAAATAAAAAGGGTATGATTGGAAAAATAACAATAAATGATGTATTGAAAAGAGAACACAAGTCTATATCATGGGACAAGTAAAAGTGAGAAATATGATAACCGGTTTTTATTCTATATATTTTGTTAGGCTTTAATTCAATTTCTTTCTCATTTAAGTCCATTTAGAACTTATTTTTCATACTTTATAAATTTACAGTGTTAGGAACGCGTGGCATCGAACCGGGATGAATTTAGAATCAAATCAAGCTAAAACCGGATGGTCAAAGTTAGAAATGACCATTGATCGGAGCCAATAAGGTCTAATTCAATCTCTATGAGGTCCAGTTCAACCATAAATTTTCGCCTAAGGAAGCAGAAGCGAACTGGACCTGAAACTGGACCAAGAACCGGAACAGCCAGGTCCAGTTTACCAAAAATTGATAGGCAATTGTGGAGCAAACCGTTGAACCGGAGCATCTCTCTTTGAACTGGACAATGAATCGGACCACGTAGCCGGTTCACGTGTAAAACCTCCGATTTTTATGAGTTTAAGTCTATTTTGGCCAGATTTTTGTTGGTTTACTTCTGTTTTTATTGGTTTCTAGGGTATTTTTAGGTTTGGAGGGGTGTTACACTATAAATATCAGGGTATTAGTTAGTAGCCATTTTTTTTTAACATTATTATCATTTTTATTTTCTATAGAGTTAGGATTCATTTGAAGATTTCACAATTCCAAGGGCTTCCAAGATTGATTTCTTGAAGGTTTATGAAGATTGGAGCTTGCATTCAACAAATACAAAGACTAAGATGATTCTTCCTTAATTTTAATTTTATTTTCATACTGTTTATGTTTTGTTTAATTATTTTTATTGTTTGTTTGTTGATTTTAATTGTGTGTTGGAACTAATCCTCCTACCAGAGGGAAGGATGTAGTTTAGTAGGGGGTAAATTAATTTATCAATGTTTGATTAGTTATTTAATTATAGTTTTTCTTGTTTTATTCAATTAAATTGATTTCCAAGAGCTTATTAGCATATTTCTTGATTGGCCACCTTGAATGTATGTTTATTAGGTTTATTGTTCAATGGATGGATTGAAATAAACCGGATTTGGAAATTGTACTTGTTTAGATGTTAATACGGAAATGACAATTAACCTAAACTCGAATTAAGGATTTGCTTAATGGATTTGATTGTTTTAATTGGAGTGCATTGAAAGAGTAACATAGCCGGTTCAATTGAATACGTTTTTCTACCTCGAGAAATGATTAAAATATTTTCGTAAAATCCTGCTTAATTGAATTGTGATTGATAATTAAGTTACATCCCTAGATGAAATCCCGAACTCTAGTGTGTGTTTTATTGAATTTATCTATTGTATTAATTTTTAGTAATCATTATTTATTTCTTGCTTGAATTTAATTAACTTAAATTAGTTCTTAAAAGATTTCAAAATCAAATCAAGGGTATTCATTTTAATTTTTCTGCACATTGTCTTTTTAATCAAAAAAAATATTTTTATATGATTGTCCCTGTGGATCGACCTTGTACTACGAGTTTATTACTACAACTATCCATATACTTGTGGATTGCTGTTAAGTTTTTGGCGTCGTTGCCAGGGACAACAGAATTAATTTTTTTTTTCGGTTACGTGTTTTTCTTATTTTATTTGCAATTAATTGTTGTGTATTTATTTTTGTTTATTTATCACTCTTAACATTAATTTTCTTTTGTTAATTTTTGTATTGTGATTGTGAATTTATTGTTATGTGTTGTTCTAGTTGTTAATTCATTTTTGTTGATTTTTGGATTTATATGTGATACTTGTAGTTAGTGCATGCTAACTCGGAAGCAATCCAAGAGTAGTGATTCCTCCAAGTTAGAAGATTTGAATCTGGAGATAGAACGAACGTGTCGTGCAAATCGTTCTATTGCACGTCAGTGGAAGCTATCTAGCAATACCGCATCCAACGGAACAAGACATGGTGATCCACCATATGGGCTACCACTGAATTTTGTTCCTCTTGAATGAAAAATTGAATACTTCATCGAAGATGACAATGATGCTGGAAATGATAACAACATCAACAATGGAGAAACAATGGCAATGATAGGGCACACGAAGGTGGAAATAGAGTCATTAATCCACCAAGAGGCAGAGTTATTGATCCCCTACTTCCTATTGATGGTGTCCAACAATATCCACCACAAGTGAGGCGGCAACAAGGATACTTCTCACACAACAATAACCACAACCTCTTCCATAAGACAATGGTGGTAATAGGGCCTATCTTCAGGATTTTCAATGCCCTATTATCAGTGCATCGCCCTCGTGCATCATTTTGAGTGCTGCTGCAAGGAATTATGACTTAAAAGAATCTCCAATTCAACATGATTCCAACCTTCTACGGCCGACTGTTTGAAGATCCATTAGCTTTTATGAGAGAGTTCTGCAGCATCATATCAACCTTCCCACTAAATGGCGTTCCTGAACTCGAGTTGAGGATGCGGTGTATTCCTCTAGCATTGAAAAATAAAGGTAAAACATGGTTCATGAACTTACCTGAAGGTTTAATGTGCATTTAGGAGGACATCTACAACAAGTTCATCACAAAGTACTACTTCATTAGAAAGACTAAGGAGCTCTGAACTAAGATAAGCACTTTTACTCAATTTGATGGTGAAACCTTCCATGGAGCTTGGGAGAGATTCAGAGCTACCTTACTCAATGTCCACATGATCAATACCCCACAAATCTTCTGGTGCATTTTTTTTATGACGGGTTATGTAATGATGGGCAAAACTTGGTGGATGCTCAAGTTGGCATTAAAATAGGTGAGAAGACCAGAAGGAGATGTGGGATATTTTTGAGATGTTGGCTACTAATTCTTAAATGAAAGCAGGCAGAAATAGAAGGAATCATTCTAATACCCAATCATCTTCTGAAGTGCTTAATCATGTTGCTGACCTCACTAAATATGTGAAGTTGTTGTTGGCTAGAGAACTAAGTCACCAAGGACCTACCGCTAATGAAGCTTGCTACTTTTGTGGACAATATGGGCATCCATCCACTAAGTGCACTTATAATGGAAATCAAAATGTGGAGATGGCAAACTATGTTGGTGGATATAACAATCATCAACCTCGAAATGATCCATACTCCAACACTTAAAATCCGGGTTGGCGCAACCACCCTATCTTTGCATGGAGGGACCCTGATCAATCTAGTCAACCTGGTCATACAGCTCCACCTTGGTTTCCACCGAAATCATAATTTCAGCATCAACAAGTTCAACAACAAGTGCAATAACTACCTCAACAAAAAAGCCAAGCCAGCTTTTGAAGATTTGGTGATGAAATACATGGCAAATCAAGATGCCATTATAAAGCAACATGTCACCATCCAGAACCTTGAGCAACAAATCAGACAACTAGCTCAGCAAATGCAAGAAAGACCTCAAGGTACTTTGCCTAGTAACACAGTTGTTAATCCAATGGAGACAGCAATGGCAATTTCTTTATGGGAAGGCATTTGATGAGCCAAATTTGATGAAAGTAATAGAAGTGCAAGGACAAGAAAGTGAACCAACAAAGCAAGAAGTGGAACAAGAACCCCCCAAACTTGTTGTCAAATATGTCTCTCATATTTCTTTCCCACAAAGACTTGTAGGGAAGGGTGATGCCAACAACTTCAACCAATTCTTGGAGACACTAAAGAAGATTCCAAAGAGCCTCCATGTTCTTGATATGATTGAGTAAGTACCCAACTACCTCAAGTTTCTTCGAGAGGTCACCATGCATAAAAGGAGATTAAAGGAGCATATAAGGGTGCAACTAACAGAGGAGTGCAATGTAATTCTTCAACACTAATTACCCTCAAAGTTAAAGGACCTAGGGAGTTTTACTATACCTTGCTCTATTGGTTCTCATGTTATTGATAAATGTTTGTGTGACTTAGGAGCAAATGCTAATCTTATGCCTATGTCTCTTTTCAGGAAGTTAGGACTTGGTGAGCTTAAACCAACCACAACTTCTTTACAACTAGTAGATAAATCGATTTATAAATCCAATGGAATTTGTAAAGGACATCTTAGTCAAAGTTGAAAAGTTTTACTTGCTAGTTGATTTTCTTGTTCTTGAAATATAAGAAGATAAGGATATTTTTATTATATTGGGACGTCCATTTTTAGCAACAACTAAAGTTATGATAGATGTGAATATGGGCAAGATCACCGTTCGAGTAGGGGAGGATAAGGAAGAATTTTATGTACTTACTAATGTTGAACATCCTCAACTCGAAAGTAGAGATGCAAGCTACAAGATGGACACTGATCAAGTTTTAATACCAACACCCATGTGCAAGAAAACTACTATGGATGTGAATAAACTTGATGATAAGTTGGTAGTACATGTCAAGGGTGATGGTAGTAAGGTTCCAAAGGATGCTACGTGCTTCATGCTTGATATTGGTCAATGTCTAACTAGCAAGAAGATGAATAAGAAGGCGTCCAAAGCTTTCGATAAGCTTAGTAAGAGTTTTAAATGTTGCATTAAAGGCAGGAATGAGGAATCAAATCATTTAGATCCTCAACCACAAACTTCTCGGTCTTCTTCCAAGAAGCATGTTATGAATGTGATCAAGAACGTTGGTGGATCTTCATGCCTCAACTTTGAGCCTCCATGAATGCGTTACAATGTCTAGCTTTAGACGTTAAATAAAACCTTTTTGGGGAGGACAATCCACATTTTTAATTTAGCATTTTTCATTTAATTTTTTTTTGAACTTTATTTTTTTCGTTTTTAGGATTTTCTTAATTTTCTTTTCTTGCAATGTGTTCTCTTATGTTTTCTTTCTAGGTTTTTATATATTGGTTTTTGGGACACCGACTCTTAAATCGGTGATTTGGTGCAGCTTTTATTCAGGGAAGTTTCCTTAACCCCTTTGCTTTAATTTTTATTATTATCACATTGAGGACAATGTTTCACTTAAGTGTGGGGGAGGGAATATTGGCTTTGTTGAAAAATTTGTGATATCGGTGTTGTTGTTGAAAACTTTGTGATGAATTGTGGTCTTATTTGAAATTTTTATGCTTAATGTGATATTTTGTGTTGTTTTGTTCTATGTTTGTTGTTAAGCATATTCAATTGATACTTGTTTTATTAAGTTGATTTTTCCAAAATTATAGTGATTTGTGCTTGATTTATAATGATTATCACTTTGTTCATAATTTTGGAAGATTACTTGATTCAAAGTGAGTGTTAATTGTTAAGCTTTCAATTTTCAAGTTTTTAAGTGAGATTAATCTATTGTGAGTTCCAATTAAATACTAATTTCTCAACATTGTTCTTATCCATGTGAGCTTTTGAGTCAAATTTTCATTTTATGCTCTTATTTTGTTGTTGGGAGTTCTTACTTGGTGAGAATTTATTAGAACTTGCTTTGGCATGCAATTGGAATCCACATTATTTTTTTGGAAATATGAAAGTGATGAGGGCAATTTAGGTTTAACTCTTGGCTAAATAACTTACCTTGATATCCATTAGTAAACCAAGTTGAGCCTTAATTACCTTTTCTTTGTGATTATTTGAATTACCACAATTTTGAATCTTTTATAGCCAATTTTTACATTTTCCCTTGCTCTATCCTAGAAGTGCACTTGTATTTTAATTTGTTGTTACAATTTGGTTTGTGAAGTATTTTAAAGAACTTTTGAGTATTCCTTGACTAAGATTGCCAAGTGATTTAATTTATTTTGAAAAATTGGAAAAAGAAAAAAAATTGCAAAATGCAAGTAAAAAAATGAATAAGTTCAAAGAACTTAAAGTTTGTGTGTTGGTTAATTTGGCAAAAAAA
>CANYLF011349408.1:0-10227 GCA_948193215.1 Bocquillonia castaneifolia | reverse complement strand
AAATGCAATATATAATATAGCCATACACATATGAATATATAATGATTATCAATGTCACATTTGCATGATGTCTATATGCTCGATATTTAACATAAATATCTTTAATAATAATAATAATTATTAGTAATCAAAAATATAAATATAATTATATAAAATAATAACATACTTTCTACGAGTAATATCATAAATATGAAATTAACTCACAAGTAGAATGAGAGCCTCTCTGCACTCCAGAAGTACTTGGCCCTCCTCGAGCTCTCTGATTCTCTACAGATTGATAATAATAATAATTTTTAATAAAGACTCAGAAAATGGAAACATCTTAATTTCCTAAAATTCTAGAATTCTATATAGACACGTCGTATATACATCAGCTTGTATCTAACGGTAATCGTCACTTATAATTCTAACGTTTTAACTCATCGCACGCTTTACGAGAAAATCTACCAAAAATTCGGCAGCATCTCTTCTATAAAATGGATATCTCTCCAACTAGTGGAGCCCATTTCTGCAGGGAAAATACACTTTTATAACCTTCGCCACATACCGGGTCTACCAATTTACCCGGATTTACCATCACAAATATTAACGTATTAAAAATAATATTTTATTTATTATTTTCTCATCAAACTTTCTCACCACTTAATTTATTAAAATATACTCATTTAATATCCATTAATATTAGAATAATAATAATAATAATAATCGATAATATTTTACCTATTCATTTGTTTTAATTCATTTTACTATTTTATTTATTAAATTTATATTTTATTTTATATTGATTAATATTAATACGTTACTATAATAATAATTAATAACATTATATTTACTTATTTATGTTAAATTTACCATCACATTTTATCCATCAATTTATTTTCAATTAATTTACATTAACATCATTTATTATTTTTCTTATCCATCTAATACATTTAAAATCTTAATTCAAATTACCAATCGATTAATTAATTAACCATCTATTTTATTTATTTTTTAATTCTAACTCCAATTTAACTTATTTAACGTCCTAACAACATATTTAAAGCTTAAAAGCATAAATTAAACAGTTAACGTGTACTTCCGTAATTTTCCACACACTGTGTTTTAGGTTTAGGGCTTTTTAATATAAAATATATTCATCATCTACCTATCGGCCTTTACAAAAGTTGTTCGGAATAATTTTTGGGATTTTTAAAAATTAAAAACTAGCCTCACCGGAGTGGGTCCCTCCGGCCACTGTCCACGGCGGTGCCGCCGGCCAAGGTGATCGGATGGAGCCCAAAGTCTCCATACTTATAGATCTTGACTCAAGGAGTCCAAATATCACCTTAGCTTGTCCAACGGAGCACCACGGGGGCGGGATCGAGTCTCAGAACGTTGCGGTGCCGGTGAGAGGACGTCTTCTCCGATCAGTTGCTCCTGCTGTCCTCTAGCATCGCTACTCAGCTCCAACCTACTCTAAATGAATCGATCTACACGTCTGTGAAGTCAATTTGAAGAAATAATGGCCAGAGCACGTCGAACGATGGTGGCCGGATCTTCAGAAATTTTTGACGCTTCGTTCATCCTCTACACTCAACGGCTAGTCATAAAAATAATATGTAGTTGTAGGTCTCTTTGAGTACTATAGTTTATACACTTGAATCGGTTGATTTGGTGACCGGATGGTGATGAACGGAGGAGAAAATTGACAGGTGCTACAGTGACAACTCGAGAGGATTAGGGGGACTATAGATGTAAATAATTTCTGAAGTTTTTGTTGCAATTTAGCCCGTCTGATGGTTTAGGGAATAAAAGCTAAGTTTACCTTTTTCATCTTAGTCCCTTTCTTTAATTACTTCTCATCCCGAACTCGAAGTGAGCTAAAATTTTAACCACGAGTTCATATATTATTTTAACACTTCCATGTATAAAATTATGTTAAAATAATACTCTGAATATTTATTTTAAATTTTAGATCATTAAACCCGTTTAATTTAATATCGGATTAATTAATTAAATTTTGAGAAAATAAATTTAATTCTGAACTTAATTAATTAATCCTGAATTAAAATAAATTTATTCGGATAAAATTGATGGTAAAAATCACGGGTATTACAACATCTCCTTGGTCGTTCTCTGCCTGGGGGATAGACATTATTGGAGAAATAAAGTTGACAGCTTTTAATGGTCATAAGTACATTGTAGTGGCCATTGAGTACTTTTCACGGTATGTGGAAGATATCTCATTACCTACAGTCATAGCAAAGGGCATGGCTGAGTTCATCAACAAGAAGCTAAGTCTCATATTCGGGCAGCCACATCACATCATCTGAAATAATGAGGTACAGTTTCAAGGAGAAATGGTAGATCTGTTAGAAGAGAAGGGGGTAGAGTACCATCGGTCCTCGCCTTACAGACCTAGAAGTAGCTAACAAGACAATAAAGAAGATCTTGGCCAAGATGGCGAAGGCTTACAAGGATTGGGCAGACAAGTTACCCTATGCACTAATGGGTTACAACATAACCCTGAGAACTGCAAATGGGGAAACACCTTATTCCTTGAACTTTGAAGGAGAGGCTGTAATGCCAATTGAGGCTCGAATCCAATCATTAAGGGTGGTCTTGGAAGCAGATTCCCGAAGCACAACGGGCTGAGTTAAGGTACAAACAGTTGTTGTCCTTAGAAGAAATAAGGAAGAAAGCTCTTTACCATACTCAGATCTACCAGCAACGGATAGCCAAAGCCTTCAACAAGGGAGTCAAAGTCAGGCCAATTAAAGAAGGAGATTGGGTATTGAAGCAAGCTAGGCCGATTCCCTTTGATCCAAGAGGGAAGTTCAAGCCAAATTGGGAAGGCCCATATCTGATCAAAAAGCTTTTGCCAAAGGGAGCTGTGAAGATTTCGGATATGGAAAGGAATGATTTTTGAGAACCCATAAACCTAAATTATCTGAAGAATACTACCTTTAGAAAAGGTACAAAAATAATAAATCACAATGAGTTGAAAGCCCGTTTGGGCGACTCATGCAAAAATAAGGGAGCCCGTAAGGATGAAAACCTCATAAAGAAGCATTCAAAGCAAAAATTAAGGCAAGCCTACTAGGGTGAAAACCTCAAAAAAAGGAGGGTAGTCTAGGCAAAAATTAAGGCTAATGAGAGAAGAAAGTGAGGTAGCAATAATATCATGTGTAATTATTAAAGTATGCTTTTGTGTTGGTATTAATAAAATAAACTTTGCAATAGAAAATTGTCAAAATTATTTATAATATATGATCTATGTTTGCATAACTAAAAAGCTAGAACATTGCACGAATAAAAGGAACGGTTAAGAGACCCAATTCTTTCGATTTTTCTTGTTTCTCTTGTCTTGCAACATATCCCTCAAAACTTGTAATCAATCTTGCTCTTGCTTCATCCTGTGCTCTTTTAGCTTCACCTCTATTACTTGCAGCTATCAGCACATCACCTCTTTCTCTTCACTCTTCATCAGGGAGATCAACCTGCATGTCAAGCCAAAACAGATAATCTACATCTATTTCATCATCTGGATCATGGAAGACTATCCAAGCTTTATAGAAGGTATTTGAACTCACCAGGGCAATCCAGACCTTGTAATGATCATCTGTGGTGACAGCCTGGGTAAAGCTCAAGTTCCTCTAAATGGTTCGACTAGCCTAACAATTCTGGATGTCTCTCAAGAAGTAATCAGTAATAGCATAAGAGGCAAAGATAGGGATACCACTAGAAATTCTTTTCACCATACCATATTGTCTCCATACCCTAGCAGGGTAATAGAAGGTCACTATTCTAAAACCAGTAACTGGAATGTAGTGGTCTGTACAACCAGTGGTCACGAAGGATAGATTCCACCAGGAGCAGCTTTAATGAATTTGATCTTCACTTCTTGAGGAAAGGAAGTTAGTCCAGCCACCAATCTCTCATACAGCAGCATGCTCAATCCCAGATAGAGCATATCTCTTGGACTGCCATTGGTGTGGTTTATAAGTTTTAGGAATGACTTGGGGCATCATAACATCTAGTTTCTCCATCAGCCAGATCTAGAACAAGTTGACAGAATTAGAAGTGTTTTTAAAGGAGTATGTGAGAAAGAATATGCAGAAATAGACATACCTGGAGTAGAAGAGGGTTGCCCCGAAGTCTTCGTGTATTTTTGGCAGAATCCAAGCCAATGATGGTCTCAGCTAGAATGATAGGGAAAGGGTTGTATCCTCAGTTTACCTATTCCAGGATGTAAGCAATCTGGAAACTACCTCTACCCTCTATTGAAATCAGCAGAAAGTGAGAGTAAAGGTAGAAGCTGGTGATGATTTACCATGATTTCCATCCCTTGGGTTTGGAGTAGCTCATTCAATCATTCAGTTAAGATGTCTAGTCCATCCACACATGACAGCATCTGATCATAAGTCAGCTCAAAGAGACCAGCTATGAACTCTAGGATTGGAGCGTATAGGATTGGAGCGTATAGGCTGAGTAGTGCTAATGGAGTATTGGAGTCATGAATCTTACCCAGAATACCTTCAAACTCTTCAAACATGGGGCAAACCTTGATTCTATTGAAGTGAAAAGCAAGATCTCTAGCACTCCAGTAATCAGTTGCTACATGAAGAAGTTTTGGGTCATATGAGAAATTCAGAAAAGATTTGAACTCTACTAGGTGAAATGGGTTTAAAGATTCCTAGAATGGAGTTTCTATGCATCCTTGATGCTTCTTCAAGGTTTTTGCAGAGTTTTGGAATATTCTGATAAATTAGGTGAGCTTTCAGAGCTTTGATTTGGTGTTTCCTAATGTTTGTAAGGTGCCACAGAGGTCTTATTTATAATTCATAAAGCCTGGGGGAGTTCAGGTCTGAAAAGGAGTCAAAATAGTCAAAAATCATGAAGGTAGAACAACAGCTCGGAGGAGTGCCATTTGCCACTCAACGCAACTCTGAGGAGTGGCGTTGCCACCTAATGCCACTCTTATAGTGGCGTTGGAGGCAATTCCACTCTGAAAAGTGGCATTGGGCCATGGATGCACTCCAATTGATGATTGCAGATGCTTGAAAAATTTCACGGTCCTAGGAGGATTCTATACACTTCATTTCATACATGCACTAAAGAAAATCATGAAAAGCATGCATACATATCATAAATACATGTGCAAAGTATTCCTAACATGCATGTACAGTACAAGGATCATAAATCCTTAAAAAACATCAAGTTTAGAAAAGTTCAAAAATAAACAAGAGAGGCTAAATAACTATCCATCATAGTCCTCATCCTCATCATCCTCGTCCTCCTCCTTATCATTATCTGCATCATCAACATCTTGATGCTCCTCTGGCTATCTGTCAGCATCTTGAGAAAGCTCATGTTCACCCTAGATGTCCTCTTGATCATCAACATGGTCATCACCATCATCATCATCCTTTAGGACCTCATAGTCTGCAAGGCAAGACTTGAGCTCAGTGTTTGTCCTACAAGCTGTTGCATAGGCCTCTCTCCAAGCATCATAACACTCCATGATGTAGGCCTTACTATCCTGATAAAAAGAGGCGAGATGAGCAACCTCATGCATGGGAACCTGAAAATAAAAAAGTCAGCTAGAGAAGCATAGTATTAGAACTAAAGAATGGGCTAGAAGGTACTCACATATGTGCATCCCCTAGTAAAGGAAATAGAAGAACTAGCTGGCTGGAGGGTATGCTCAACTATACCGATGCGAGATCTATGCATGACTATCGAACTGGTAAACTCTGTAATATGACCAGGGATGAAGTCACTAGCATCATCTAGAGCATGTCCATGAAGAGGACATACTGAACATGGTCTGGGGGCATCAGACCCATAAAATGATCTCCCAGCACCTCTGTTACTCGAACTAGGAATATCACTAGCTCGAGAACGGGTGCCAGTACAAGGTATAGCCAGCACCTCATCAGAATCCTCTGATCCATCTTCAGCCACTAGCTCATCATCTGAATCACTACAATGAGAAAAGGTGACAATGCCCATCTGAATTTGTAAAACAGTAGTTAGAAAAATCACAAGATGCTTCGGTGGAAAAGATAATGAAAAGAAGTGGATCTTACCTTAGAAAGCATCCTATCAGATATAATAAGTGGTGGGAGACACCTCGATCTGTCTAAGGAACTTTTGATAATCCTTAGCTTGAGGAGCAAAGGCAGAATAGTCAAATCCATCAACGGTGTTCTCCAGGACGCGATCTGCCAACTCGTGACCCTAGAGCATGTCAACTGGTAGGTCAAGAGGCTCTCTACAGAATCTCACAGTACACTGATGACGGGTCCTCTCCCCAAGGAACCACATCCTCATGCCAAGGCCCTTTATAAGGATCCTCATATCATCCTTCCCCCGGATCACCATGACATAGTGCGAAAGCCCTTCAATCAGGCCAAACCATCCTCTATCAAGCTGAAAATGCAGGAAAAGTAAGGTAATTTTCTAAAACTATTTCGATTTTGTTTAAACTAACAAAGTTTGTTGTTGTTGTACCTATCAATAGTAAGCGTATTGAGATACACACGATGATGGTGAACTAAAGATGCATGAATCGGCAATCGATGCAAGCCCCATCATCGAAGGACTGGGAAAGTACCAGGATAGTGCAGAGGAAGAAATTGGTGTAGCAAGCCCATCTTAATGGCCCAGACCTGCAAAATGAGAAGATAGTTAGAAGCATGTAAGCAAAGAAAAAGGAAAAATCATGAAAGCAGAAACAACTTACATGAGTGGCATGCCAGAAGCCATAGAACTTGGCTCCACCGTGCATAATCTTATCCATGCACAAATACAAGTAAGAAAGAGCAGAGGATCCCCAATCATACCTGCTCATCTAGTCAAAGTCTTGGAGAATCAGACCAAAATGCAGAGGGATGGTGGTGTTGGTATCACATAACAAAGTACTAGCTATCAAGTGCAGAATAAAGACGCGAGCCATCTAGTCCAATCTCTAATGAAAGCTAGGCTGGTAGCTCAATAAGTGCCTAGCCAAAACATCAACATAGAGCTTTCCCGAGCTCTTCCTACCAGGAATCATCCCCAACATCTGAAGCATATACTCATTCTGAATGTCACCATTTATAGAGTAAATCCCTCCATCAAAGAAAATCCTCTCACCAGAACATGCCAAACCAGTGATAGCAGAGAAAGAAGCAGGATGTAGTGTATACTCTTTGCATGGTAACTAGAAAGTATGGGTGGTGTCAAACCACCTCTCCATCAGAGCCTACATCAAGTAGCGATCACAGTGAGGATTGTCATGCTCATCTACAACATCAGGGATAGTAGAAAGTAGAGGACCGAATCCAGCTTGAGTAACCAAGGCCTAGACCTCCAAGGGTAGATGTCACTAGACATTGCAAACCTTCTTAAAGTTCCCATTGAAGGTAAACAAGATAGCAGTGCCTTGTAAAGAAGAACAGGTATATTCCTAAGTCAATCATCCAGCATTTTTAATGTTTTCTAACTTAGGAGGCCACCAAACCCTAGGATCATGCATAAACATCTCATATAGCATGTACACTACTATAATTGTGCATTTCAGAACATCTAGACATGCATTCAAGATTCATATTCATGTTAAAAACACACTACGAGCACAATGCCACTCCTTGGAGTGGATTTACCACTCAACGCCACTCCCATAGTGGCGTTAGTGGTGAATGCCACTCCTTAGAGTGGTGCTGAGCATGAAATAGTGGCATTGGCTACTACACTTCTCTATAATTGCAGAATAAACAAAGCCCAGACAATAAACAGTCAAGATAAAGTGTTTAGAAATTTACTTGGTCCTTCACAATGCTAGAAATATGGAATTAGGCATGAAAAAGGGGAGAAATCCTACCACCTCTTAGAATTCCTCCATTTAGTGCATTCTGTATCTCCCCATGGACTTGGAAGATGCTCACAAGGTCCCAGGGTGGTTCTAGAGAAGCATCATCCGCCATTTCACTTTTTATTTGAAGAGAATTGGTGGAGAAATGAAGAAATGAGGAGAAATCTAAGAAAACCTAAATGAGAATCAATGGGGGGGCTACTGCCCATTCTTGGGTTTATACCAATTTGGTAGATTACTATTTTGGTCCTTGGAAGCTTTTTTGCAAAGAAGGATAAAGGTTTTGATGCAAATAGGTCCAAAACTCAAAATTGGGGTTAGAAAAGGTTCATTTAAGTCCAATTGGGGGCAAATTACAGACAATTACTGAGAATTGTAGAGAAATACAGTTAGAGTGTCAGTAATTGATAAAGAAAGTTACAGAATGACAGAGAAAAATTCAAAAAATTATAGAAAATTGCTACGATTAGATTGGCACTTGAATTTTATCCATCAAAACCCAGTGGAGTAGATATCAATATGAAGTTTAACCCCTAGTGCAATAGACATCAATATGCGGTTTAATCCCTAGTGGAATCCAACAATTGAAAAATCCTCAGTGAAGCTGAATTCAGAAGAAAAGATACATATCTTCCCCAGTGGATGTTCAATTCAGAAAATGAAGAGAGTTTATCCCCAATGGAGTTTGTTTACTCAATTTGGGTAGAGGTTCTACACTTTTCCTAGTGGAGTTACCTTCAAAACTCAGGTAATGACAGAAGAGAATTAAAAAAAAGTAATATATTCCATGCTAAAGATATAATACATCGAAAGCAGTCTTGGTTGAGGGTTATAAGTATTTGACGCCATTACCAGAATGATTTTGCTGAAGATATAATACATTGAAAGTAGTCTTGGTTGAGGATCATAAGTATCCAATACCTTTTTCAGAATGATTTTGCTAAAGATATAACACATCGAAAGCAGTTACGATTGAGGGTCATAAGTATCCGACGCCATTACTAGGATGATTTTACTGAAGATATAATACATTAGAAGCAAGCTCTGATTGAGGATCATAACCATTCGACATCCAAGGTCTGTCCTAATCTCCAGGGTCCGTCCCGATGTTCTTAAAGACACTGTTGTATATACCAATCCCCGGTGGCAATCCCCTGGAGTTAGGTAATCGAGGTCCACAATGAGGTTTCATTCTCCAAAGCTGAGGTATGCATTCCTTTTCCCAAAATTTATGTGTTAATGCTTTGTCGTCATTTTTCATATTATTGGTTAATATTACAAACCTCTGACAAAGCGGGGGCAAATTGCAAATACTAAATTTTTGGTTGCAAGAATAGGAAAGCGGCTCGGAGGTTCCAATGAGGATCATTCATGTTTCAAAAGCATGAATTGAGTAATTGTTAACTTTGATTGATCACGATTGTCTTTTTAGACACATTTTTTAGCATTAAAAATGTGTTTTTTGCATTAAACATCTCTTTGACCTATTTTTGACCTAAAATTTTTTCGGATGATTTTCATCATAACTTTCTACATGAGCATCAGAATGATTAGAAATTTTATAGCATGATAATTTAGGTCATTCCACACATTTTTTTTCTTTCATGCACATTTTCAAATTCGGATGTTTTAGGCCCTAAAAGGGCCCAACGCCACTCTTGGAGGGCAATTATATTGGGTTACAGGTAGAATAGCCCAATCTAATTGGAACATGAACGCAGCGGAAATTAAAATTTTTTATCCCTTAACCTACCAAGGATGACATGCGTTTCATAAAAAGCAAAGGAAGGATAAACGAAAATTACCTTTGTAGATCAGTTCGTCGAGCCTTCAAAGTCTACGTATAGGTTTACTCGGATCTTCAAAGGTGCGGCATTTCTGAAAGACGACCACCCTCTACAAGTATCCACACATGAACAAACAATGAACGATCTTGTTGAATGCTAGTTCAGATTCATTTTCTCAAAACGAAATTAGGGTTTTTCTTTTCTCTCCGTTTTCTTTTTCTTTTTTAAGTAAAAGACGACTTGCAAAAACCTTAGCATCTTATACATGTTATTTATATAAGTCTGCTAGGGTATAGGTTAAAAATGAATTTTAATTATTATTTATTTAAAACTCCTTTTAAATAATGACAATTTAAATCCCAGTCCTTATCAAATAAGGAATTTATATCTTTAACCAAATCCTTTTTAAAATCCTTTACAGATTATTCCTTATCCAATAGGAAAATATAACTAATTAAGTACTTGTTATAATTTAAATTACGAATTTAAATTTTCTCAAAATTAAATTCGAATCTAAATAACAACTAATTATTATTTGTAATTTAAAATAATCTCATCATTTTAAATTACTACAGAGAGTAATAAACCGTAACCATTATT